>JBAMIE010186098.1:0-12570 GCA_037177295.1 Kaempferia parviflora | reverse complement strand
CACGCGACGAAGGTATACTCTCTTCATGTAGATCTAAAGTAGATCTAGATAGTTTAGGAAAACGAACTTATTTTTCACAAGGACCTTCTGGAGGGGATCCATTCCGCTGCGGTTGTGCGAAGTATTCGCCCGCAAAATTTTGTTTTGCATGCCTAGATCCCTATAGAAGTTTCATTAGTAGTTGCAAAAGGTAGAATCCGCCACCCCAGCGACCTCGTTCAGTCGGTCCCACGACCATCTGTAAGGAGGTAAATCGGGAAGCTATCGTTGGTCAGAGGCCTTTTTCCTCTTCTTTGCCGAGATTTGAACACTTATCCTATGGTAGCAACTCTGCCTGCACTAGCCAACTCAACCCTGCCCGGGGGGCAAGAGGAAGCTTTATTAGTGATATAAGAGAAGAGGGCACACCTTTAATGAATGACGCTTATGTTAAATAAATGAAATATGTTCATATATGAAATAGTTTCTCACCTTTATATCTCTAGCTGCTCATTTAAGCCATAAATCTTCCACCTAGACTAGGTTCGTCGGAATGGCTGTGGAACGGCCAAATGGGTGTTCCGGCATAAGAACACCTCATGTCGTGCTAATTTTCCCGTAAATAACATTGGTTGTTACAAGATGGTGTTTTTGGGTGCTATAATGGCAAAAAATGATTGAAACAGAACGGAACATCGCGACTTGGGACTTTGGATTCTTTTTTACGGTTTTGTTTGCTTTAAAAGCAGATGTGACCTTTGCTTTGTTTTTTGTTTTTTTAATGTTTTCTTTGTATTTAATAAAAAGACAAATTTGTCTTTTTTTCAACGTTACCGATCTATCATCAACCATACATAAATCTAAGAACATTTGACATACTCATTCCTTACAGTCGTTAGTTAAGCTCCTTTACGGTGCTCCTTCGTTTGATTTATTCGATCATCATTTCCAACATATTCAGCAAGCAATCTTGTTTAAGGTAAGTTTTTAAATTTTTTTTTAGTTTAATCTACTTAGTTACTTAGAATTCTTTATTATATAACAATAAAAGTCTTAAATATTCAATATGTGTTCTTCCTTAAATGTTCAATATGTGTTCTCATTATCATGATTCTCGAATTACCAGAACTTTAAACACTAATTATAAGTAGAGCCATCAATTTGGATTAGGCCCGTCGGATTGGCTCATCCCGCCAAATAATTTAAGTGGATTCGATTGAAATTTTATCAACTTATTTAAAGGAGGGTCTAGGCGGTCTGCCCTGCTTGGGCCCTCGTCTGTTGGGTCTGCCTATGGCAGGCATGGGTTGGTTCGGGGTTGAGAAAAAAAATTCTCTAAAACTTAAAATTAAAGTAGAAAATTCAATAGGCTCGTGGATTTGACGCTCCTAATCTGTAACCCAAAAACTTAAAAATTTTAATCTTTTATATATATTTTTTTATTTTTTATGGGGTCGTGGGTTGGCCCCCGCCTAACCTGCACCCCGCTGCGCCAAATAGCCAACCTGCTATGGGTTGGCCCACCCTGCTATGGATCGGCACATCTGACCGCTCTAATTATAAGCTTAAATATCTAATTATAAATAAATAATAGTTTATTATGTGAGTTTATAAAAAGTTTGAGTCAAAATTATGTATTATTATCTATTTGTTTAGAATAGCATCAAACACTAATATTAGTGGGTAGTTTGGTCAAATAGTAGGTGATAACCGTAAAATTATATGTAAATTTTGTGTAAAAGTTATGACAGGAGAAATTATGAGATTAAAATAGCATATTGCACATGTTACTGAAAATATTGAAACATGTCACAAAGCTCCTAAGGAAATATCATAAATGTTACGAAAACATCTCAAGACTCTAAGGCAAGTAGAAGTTTAATGCAAAGAAAAAATACAAATAGCCTTAGAGTCAATTACACAAAACATATGTGTATCAGAAAGTGGTAGTAGTAGTGAAGATGACATCGAAGATATAGAAAATCTAGACATACAAAAAGCCATCAAAGAATGTCGTAAAACAAGAGCCGTTCAATAGATGTGTAATCGCTGTGGTCAAGGTAAACAATATATAAATAATATTTTAAATTTGTGTGTGCATATCTTATCAATTTAATATACTTAACTACTCTACATTTTATAATCATAGGATTTTATTTGTTTGGCTTAGATCCCGATTTGAGAAATGGGATGTGTTGAAATTTTCATGTAGGAGAGGGTTCTCGATTGCCATAAAAAGGAATTGACTCATTTATGTTTCCCACAAAACATAAGTGTATCAAAAACTGGTTTGGTGTTGAATAAGTAAAAGATGTTGATAAGACAATATTAAAAGGGTTCGTATATAATACTATTCCATTTAATGCAGCAGATAGTGGTCCATACTATCAACCATGATAAATACCATTGGTGAGGTGGAACAAGAATAAAAGGTCCCACATGGCCCCAAATTGGCGGTGTTTATTTACATGAGGTGGATGAGATAAATGAATATTTAAGCGCTTTAAGATCAAAATGGCCAAAGTATAGATGCACAATAATTTGTGATGATTGAAGCATGCACAACAAGCATCCAATCATAAATTTTATGATATATTATGACAGTAACCAAGGTTTAAATCTCGACCTATGCCGATGTTTCGGTCCCAGACCAAAACGATACGGTTTCGGTATCGTGTCGTGGCGATACCGTTTTGGTATTTTTTAATTTATATATAGTAATTATTAGATAAATATGTTTATTTTGTATAATTTAAAAATAAGTTATATATTGATTTTATATAAATTTTCAATTATTGAACAACTTAATATTGTTAGAAAAAAAAATTAAATATAGTTTTCTTTAAAACAAATTGATCTATCAATAACTTGAATTAAAATTAATACATCATAATATGTTGCATTACTAATACCAAAAGGAGTGGCGTGAATCAAATAGAAGCATTGGTTCTTTTGACATTCTTCTTTCTCCAACGCCCAGATTAAATAATCATCCCATGATGTACAATATTGATATTGATTTCTCCACATATCCGTCAGCGTATTTTGATTCATCACTGGATGTTGGATTTGAACTAGCACCACTTAAATTGCAACGTGTACAAGTACAAGCACAGGATAAAGATAAGCAAACGTCCCCGAGCTCTGGTACAATCGATCACCATATAATGCATCAGAATTATAATAAGAATGTTGCGAGAATGATGAACTTCGACCAGAATCAATCTTAGCAAAACTCTCCCGCATACTTTAATAATTATGAGTTTTCTTTTGTTTGTCACCTTTATATCGACGTTGATGTTGAATAGCGTTGCTTCTAGCTCTATGATTATAATCTTAAGTTGCATGTGTGTAATCTACCTCATATGCCCATGGCTTCGGTGCTAGAAAAGGGGAACATAACTTTTACCACCAGATGCATCACCACTGTCATCACTTGCATGAGTACTTGCACTACTATTAACATCACTATCCTCATTTCGAACTTCTTGTTGGACTAAAGTGTCAGAAGGTGATGATGTTTCATCAATGCCATCATGTTCTTGCTCATCAATTGCATTGAGTAGATTTTCTCTAATTCTCAATTGACCCCTTCCTGTAAAAGCAAGAGGTTTGCCTTTTTCTTTCTTTTTAGTAAAAACTGCAGGAGCTTTGCTTTTATCTATGGATTTTGGTTCGGGTTGGGATGTTGACAATGTCTAGACCGAGATCTAAAAAATCAAAATTCTTGAACAAAAGCTTCATCATCTTCTTCTTCCTCACAAATATCACGTCTAGCTTGTATTTTTTTCAACTGTTAAGTATAAAATTGAGATGGTCATGATGGGTCTCCTGCTTCATCAAGTAATGGATTCTCAGTTTGGACAAATCCAATATTAAATGGGTCCACATCACCAGACTATTGTTCGTCATTCTCTTCTGTTATTGCTCTTAGTTGAATACGCATATTATAATGAACGTAGACCATCCTCTCCAAGCGACGATAGGAATGACGATTTCATACTTTTGTATGAATGAGGGAGCAAGTTGATTGATTTTTTTGATGTTGTCTGTGAGAGAATTCGTAATGCAATCTTTTTTAAATTTGGAGTTGATCATCCATATTGTAACCACCATTCAGCTGTAAGATAAATAAGAACAAAATTTAAATAGTATTTATATTTGTCGAACAAAATTAAAATAGTATTTATATTAGTAATAATTTTTACTATATAACCTGCATCCATTTTATGTTTGCATGACATTACAATAGGGTCGCTTAAAGAACCATATGCCTCTCGAAATAATCGACTTTCATTAATAGTCTCAGTAATTAATTCTCTATTTGTATGTAGTCTTGATATTACATGTCTGAGAGCCACTAATAAACTACCATTTGTGCCAAGATTATAACGGTATTGATATGTCGGATTGAGATAATAACCGACACTAATTAAACATATATAATTATTAATAACAATATTAAAAATTCTTTATCATTAAAAAAATGTACTGGCCAAATAAATATATTTTCTCATTTGATCGTCTCATCTTGTAATGATTATATCAATGTAATGTTGATGCTTGGTTGGTGATTGTAGATGCCTCTTAATTTCCTCTTTTACTTCATGAATTAGGCGGTAAACGTTGTCCATATGGACTTTACATAGAACAACGTACAATGGTTCTACCATTATAAGAATATCTGCGATATAGTCCCAAAATCTGACAGATATAATAATTTTTTACACCTCCTTACCTTCGGTCGTGTTAGAACATCGAGAGGCTTCCGAATCCTCAGAAGAGAACATGGCCTTCAATCTGACTTTTTTTTAGTTCATCGATTTTAATAGGAGAAAATGAGTGGCAAATCTAGTCGCTCCTGGTCGCAGAATCTCCCCATCAATAAATTTTCTCATTAATCCATGAACCCATGATTATAGAGGAATTGTGTTAAAAATTGACATTTTTCACTACCTTCTTCACTATATCGAGCTTACCGATATCTGCCATCATCAAATCGATACAGTGTTCTACGCATGGTGTCCAAAATAATATTTGATATTTTTGCTCCAGCCCTCTTAAAATTGGCACCATTATCGGTTGCATTATATGTTCTGCACCTATATCTTGAACTACACTATCCATCAAACGAAATATGTAGGGTGCATCATGATAGTCTGTAGTTGCATCAATAGATTTATAAAATATCGCCTTTCTATTGCAGTATAGAAAAAAGTTGATAATGCTCATCCGTGTAGGTCTTGTCCAGCTATCACACATCAACGCAACCCCACATAAGATCTATTGCTTCTTGCATGATATGATCCAAGTCTTAATATCCTCCACTTGTTCATCTAAATATGGACCGACAATTTCATATGAAGTCGGAAGTTGAATACCAGGCCAAATTTTAGGATGTTGGACACCATGCTACGGTAGTATGTGTTGTTTGCTGCATTAGAGGGCATATGATTAAACTGAAAAAAATTTAACAATACTTTCTTCTTCTCTTTTGTATATGCATCATCAATCATAGTCAGTTTGCTAGTTTGTTCGGGGAATGCCAGCGGATCAATATCAGCAATATCAATTGCATGTCTTCGTCTCATAGAAGGGAAAAAATGACCAATACCACCTTGTGTTGAAGGAATACAAACACTTGCACTCCTTCCTAATGTTGTTGCAGTAGTTGAGCCACTTGCATTGGCACCGGTTGAGTCACTTCTATGTTGCATATTTTGCTCATAGTCATATTGAGTTTGAGAGACACTGAGAGCTGCTAAAAAATCTTCATCATTTGGAACTTCACCGCGACCTTCAAATTCATCATAAATTGGTTCTTTAGAGCTTCGGCTATCAACAAGTTCACATTGTCGTTGTTGTTTATACTTCAATGTCTTTTTGCCATCAAGTTCCTCTTTCATTGCACGATGAACTCCTTCAGAAACTTTTGGACAATTAGAAATATTCGAATATCCACCAGCAAGATGTTGTTTTAAGCGTGTGACCCCACCGGCATGTCCAATCATATCGCAATGCAAACATTGCCAATAGAATTGATTTTCTAATCGGCGTGTGCGTCTCCAAGCTGGATTATGAAATTGTTGTTTTGGTGTCATTGCCTATGCATTATAAAAAATTAAGAATATAGAAGAATGGTCATCATTTTATAACGTCAAGAATGTATTTATCATTGTAAACTTACAAATTAAGTATATAAACAGTAAAGAGCAACTTCCTAAAAAGTGAAAACAAATTTTTATAACACATTTTTATAAATTAAATTTGAAACAATCTCCTAAGAATATTAATTTAACTTTCTCATTTTAGAATGATCAGAATTCCACAAGATTATAAGTGTTTTATTATGAATCATAAACTCGACAACAATACCTTTATTAAAATTTCTAAAATAAAGGACAAGTAATATTTCCTAAATAGATCAAGTAGAGACATTCTAAGATAAAAATATATATGACAGAACAATAGAAACATTCTAAGACAAAAATAAATATTTCATATGTTCAAGAAACAAGAATCCTAAATGTAAAAAAGTTAAATATGTTAATATTCATGGATCCAAATTTCAAATTAATTCTAAGATAAAAAAAATATTATGTATAATAAATATATAACTTAACACATGTTACTTTATATATAATAATTATATAAATTAAATATTTATTTATTTATTTTAAATAATATATATTTTAAATAGTAAAAAAATCAGAAAAATAAATAAATATAAATATAAATCTAATTTATTTAAAAAAATAGAAATTTTTTACAATTTTTTAAAATTTTTAAATGAAATTTAAAATAATAAATAATAGTAATAAAATATGAAAAATATAAATCTGAATTATATAATTTTTTTAATATTTTTTTAATATAAATTAACTGGAAAGAAAAAAAAAATTATTGAGATTTTTTGGGTAGCGATTAGCGATCGCGGAGGCTTCCGGCGCTGTCGAAAGGTGCCCCGCGAGGCGCCATGTCAAAGCTTCCAGCGGTGCCAAAGGCATCGCGGGAGGCTTCTGGCAGCACCGTAAGCCTCCCGATACTCTTCCAGCGGCGCCCCCTGCAAGTTGTCCGTCGGAGGCGTCCCGACTGTTTGCAAACAAGGAAAGTTATACCTGTCCAATGCTGCTTGCCGCCACCTCACTAATGCTTGTCGTCACCTCGCTGCTACTCTCCTGTCCGTCGCTCGCCTTGCTATCGCTCGGTGCCTCCCCTCTTCTCTCCTTTATACAAATGATCGCATTAACAGAAGGAATCGAATTGAGATCAATTGATCGCGCGACAGAAGGAATTGATTCCTTCTGTCGTGTGATTTCCCGATCAATTGATGGCGCCACAGAATGAATCGATTCCTTCTGTCGCGCAATCGATTGATCACGACGGAAGGAATCGAATCCAATACCTTCTGTCAACAGAAGGAATCGAATCTGATACCTTCTTTCATGCTTGTCGTCGCGGACACCCGCATGTCACGGTGAAACCTTCGTGGACACGCACGTGTCATGGCAAAACCTTCGTGGGATGGGTGCCGTTTTCGGTCCACCACTAGAATGGTAAATCCCGTGCGTGTCGGGTCGCACGGCCCAATATTTTTATCCTTGACTACAACATGGTATTTCATAGTTCTGTTGATTGCACTAACAAAGCAAAGATAATTGATTTTAGTTTATCTTTGTTACATAAAATTATTGAAGAAATTGGAGAGGAAAATGTTGTGTAAGTGGTCAGAGACAGCAAAGGTGCAAATAAGGCCATCAGTGCCAAATTGATAAAATAAAAACTGCATTTGTTTTGGTCTCCTTGTGCAACACATTGTATCGACCTTATGCTAAAAGATGTTGGCAAGAAGACGAAAGTAAAAAAGTGTGTTGAGAAAGCCAAGCAAATAAGGAACTTTATATATAATAGCAATAAATTTGTGAATTTGCTAAAGACATTTACAAATGGTTGTGAATTATTCAGTCTAGGAATAACTCGATTTACGACAAAATTTATCTCAATTGAAAGTCTTGTTCGACATTCTTCAGATTTAAAAAGAATGTGCACTTTTGGTCTGGTGATTGAGAAGCATACAATAACACAAGCAAAAGAAGGAAAGAAGTAGAAAAAATGCAAACATCATTATGGATGGAAGATTTGGAAGAGGGCTCATGCTATTTGAGCTGCAATTGAACTATTAGTAAAAGTTTTGGAATTAGTTAACTAAAATAAAAAAAAATCAACAATGTCAATTATCTACGAAGCAATGGATAGAACAAAAAAGGCAATAAAAGAAACTACCGGAAATTGGCAATCATACTGGGATATTATTGATAATTGATGGTACAATCAATTAGACCAACACCTACATGCTGCAGGTAACCATATAGTTTATATAAATTAAATTGTAAAATGTTGCATGTGACAATATAATTTATTTGTTTAAATTGTAGAATACAAAGTATGTCGTCGAAATCATTTACAAATTCCTCATTTCTAATTTCTTATTATCTTATTGATATTTCAACATATTTCCTAAACTCATTACTTCAATATTCTAGAATTTATGTTTATAACTATGAAGTTAAACGAGAATTAAAGGTAGTAAGCAAAAGACTAGAGCAGACTTAAATGCACAAGCTTTAGCAATCAGTGAGGTAATTTTTTTTTTGTTCCTATATTTTTTTTCCAAACACAAACAATAATTATTTGTTTTTTCTTCTCTTTTTTTAGATTAAATTATTCACACACAAAATAGGGGAATTTGAGTCTCCACTAGCAAAAATGACATTTAAAAAAAAAACTCTCCTAGGTTTTGAATTTAAATTTTATAAATATTTAATATAATGGTTGAGCGATTATGGTGAAGATGACCCACACCTTCGAAAAATTACAATAAAAGTTCTAAGTCAAGCATGCTCCTCTTCAGGATATGAAAGAAATTGGAGTATATGGTCTCTTATACACACAAAGCTTCGTAATCGCTTAGCTATCAAAATGTTGCGCAATTAGTTTATGTTCACTACAATATGCGGCTTAGGGTACGAAATATGATGTGTAGAAAAGAAGATGATGATTTTTACTGCCCCGATAGGCCTCAATCACGTTTTTCATGATGATGGCATCTTAAATGAATGAACAAGAGATAATGACCCACCAGTTTTAGAAGATGATGATTTGGCATGGTTAAATCAAGCAAAAGATGCTGAAGAACACAGCACAACTACAAACATTCAAAGTCATTCAAGAAAGAAGAATATTGTAGAAAAGTCAACACAATTGAAAGGAAAAGGAGTTTTATCAATAGACGATAGTGAAGATAGTGATGAAGTGACGATGGTGATGATTCAAATGATGGAAATAGTCAACAAAGTCATTGTGAACATCATGGTCATCAAAGTCATCAAGATGATCAGCATGACACGAGTATGACATGGGCACAAGCTCGTGCAAATTATTATGCAACACAAGATACTGATCATGGATATCGGCCTGGGATTGAGGGATAGCATCGCTTTTTGGCAAGTTTATGTCGATGATAAAAAACATTAGATTGGATCTTCACAACAATATATGAGTGTTGAAGAACGTATAAAATATCTGCTTTTGAGAAGGAACCAACAAATTCTAGTAAAAGATGATTATGGATCAAGAAGTTATAATTGGTAGTCTCAAGATATTAGACATGGTCCAATTGGATATCAATCAGGTGGATATGGATATTATGGTAGCGATCAACCCAAACACAATTCATTTGATAACTCATCTAATTATTCACCATCTTATACAAGTGGAATTAAACATCATGGATTTGAGGATTATTTTGATAATGCGCAGAATGTAATTCCTGATTATTCGACATCTCTTTGGAGCAATATTGGACGTCATGAATCATAAAGTGTTGTTTTGGATACTACAATCGTCATGACAAAACATTTTTGCAAAGACAATCATCTAATTCTGAACATCTTTCGTCAACTCAATCAAATGAATATCCATATAGGCAATTTAATGCTAATTTATATCGACCTCATATGTTGGAGATCAATTTAATCAACATGATACTTAAGGATAATATAATGAAGATTTGGTTCCTCCCCTTCACTCTTTGTGGTATTAGCTCTGATAAGGTATAATTTTTATTGTATTTGTTTCATTATGTTATTATTGTATGGTAATTATGTTCTGATGTATTGTTTTTTCATGGCTCCATGTATTTTATTTTTTATTATTGATGTAATTTATATATATATTCTTTTACAAATCTGTGCCACGACAGCAAAGTCCGCCGCAACCGTTCTTGAGAACCCTGACCTAGACCATTGTGGATTTCATATTTTAAAAATATAAGAAGAAATAAAGAAAAAGATCTCTTCTTGAAATCTGAAAATGGATGATCTGAACTTTTTTCTACAGATAGATAGCCTCAGATTCACGTCTATTTTAGATATTTGAATATCATATTCACTCCACTGGTATTGATTGATCCGTAGCTTTCATTTCGGCAAATCATCAAACACAAAGTAGCAGAGGAACGTAGTAAAATTAACTTGCAAGGCCAGAGAAACAAGATCACACGATCGAGAGCTAAAAAAAAGGAGGAAATCAGACCTTGGAGGTTGTTGTCGAGCCACTTTGACTGCTTCGTCCTGATGTGTCCCGCCCACCACCATGAGTAAGCATTGCTGGCAGCTCTCTGCAACATCCTCAACTCCGGTCACCCTCTCGAGCCACTTTCTTCTGCGCAACACGGATCGAATCAACAAAGGATCGGAGAAGAAGAAGATGATGATAATGTATATGGTTGCGAGAAGAGGGATTTGCAACTGACGAGGAAGAGGCGAAGATATCATCCAAAATGCTTGAAGATTCTGTTTCTTCGACCGAAGTGGAAGGGGGGATCGAGGAGCAATCAATCGCCATTTTGCATCGCACGTCTAGAATTTCGTTGTCGCTCTCGATAATTCTTCGTCCTTAGAATTAAAAAAGTTTTCGTGCTTGCCACTAAATCTTTAAAAAGGTTGGTACCGTCTCAATGACTCTCGAAAGGTTATTATTATTGTACAATAATTTTATTATTTTATTGGTGCATAACTATCAATACCATATCACGCATTAATGTTTTATATTTTACCGTTTTTACCTGACAGCGTTGGTAAATTTATAAAGTTATCAAATGGATAGTTTTAAAATTAATAAATGTACTTTTTATTTTACCCCTAATCAGTAGATTATAAAAAATCAATAGACTCATAAAAAATCAATCGATTGATTATTTTTACCAATTAAATCGATTTCTCTCTAGTTAAAATTTTAAATTTTTTAATAAATCAGTTAACAGATAATAAAAATCAGTATTTTTTATCTTTTTTCAAAGTTAATTTTGGGTATAATTTGTTGATAGATCAAATGACCTCGAATTGATATGAAATTAGTTCATATTTGTCTAGTTCTCCTAATTATATACATGCCTTCAAACAACAATTTACCCCGATATATTAAGAGTAGTGATTTTTTAAACAAGAATGTATTTAAACATAAATATGTTTAAAAATTCTAATTTGTGTTTAAAAAATCATCACTCTTAATATATTAAGTCAAATTAATGTTTGAGAACATAAATATAATCAGAATAATTATACGAACACATGAGAGTTAGTTTCATATCAATTTGAGGTCATTTGGTGCATTAGCCAATTTTGCCCAAAACTAGCTGATGATTAAACGACCTCGGATTGACATAAAACTAGTTCATGTATATTTGTTTAGTTCTCTTAATTATATATGTGCCATCAAACATCAATTTGACTCAATTTACTAAGAACAATGATTTATTAAATATTAATATGTTTAAAAATTTTAATTTATGTTCAAAAAATCATTGTAATTAATATATTAGGTCAAATAGATAGTTGAAGATATTGATATAATTAAGAGAACTAGATGACCACATATTAGGTCAATCCGAGGTCATTTGATCCATCAGCCAGTTTTACCCAAAAATCGGCTGATGGACAAATTGATCTCATATTGACATGGAACTAGCTCCTGTTCGGTTAGTTCTCTAATTATATTCACGCACTCAAATATCAATTTGACCCAATATATTGAGAACAGTGGTATTTTACAAATGTATTTGAAAATTTCAATTTATTTCAAAATATCATTGCTCTTAATATATTAGGTCAAATTTGTTAATGCAATCAGTTTTGATGTGTGTGTCAAATGGTTAAGTTAGGTTTCATCTATGATTGATGTGAGTTTGAGCTATGCAGGACCTTAGATCACTGAAGAACCTCATCCAGGGCTCCGTCGATAAGTTGGACGTGGAAGCACCGGAGTGGAACCAAGGAAGCAGGCTTCAAGGGAGAGTGAAGGATGACATGGAGATGAGCCAAGGGCTTGTATGCATCCGAGGGACGAGGCCAGAAGAAGTAGCTTAAGAGGGCAACTCTGAGAGATGAGAGGAGTGAGTGTAAGACTACACCAAGCACCTGGTACTCCTGTTGGGATGTATACTGAAAGCCTAGGCTTTGTATAGACATTATTTGAATAAGAATCACATGATTATTCATTGCATTTATACCTTAGTTTATAATATGCTTTACT
>JBAMIE010186071.1:0-12575 GCA_037177295.1 Kaempferia parviflora | reverse complement strand
GAGAGGGTAATATTACCCTGGGGATCTTATGCCGTACACTTCGTGCACACCTAAAAAATTTTACCCTGTATAATGCATGTGGGCGACATGCATGGGCACCTCTTACGCAGGAGGCACCTTCGATCATTAGAGACGTCCTCCCGTATAGGGGTGAGTATTCAGTTAATTCAGTAGTAAATTAACCGAATTAACTGAAAATCGATTTAATATTAGTTAACCGAATCGAATCAAAGTTTATATAAAATTAATACTGAATTATTCAAATTAACCAAAATAACTGAATTAATACTGAATTTATTTTTAAAAAATAATAAAAAAATTATACAAAATTAATTTTAAATAAACTAAATAAATTGAATACTCATCCGTCGTATGAGAGATGATCCAAAACCCTAAAATTAAACCCTAAATTCTAAACTGTAATTTAAAAAACTAAACAAAATATATCCTTTCCCTACGAGGCCAGGCCTTTTCCATGTTTATTTTTTTTAACCAAAAAGGAAGGTATATTATTTTGGTCTCATCGTTTCGCGTTTAGGCGATCCAGAGGTTTGTCCGATTCCCGTTCAACTCCAAATCGACCTCTCTGTCTTCGTAAGTTCTATCAAAAAATACGGTTAAGCAATTCCACTAGGGAATTTCCCAACCACCTCCCAATCCCTACGCTGACGAAGGAAGAAATCCGTGTCCTCTTCAATCCTACGCTAGAGCGCGTTTGTTTTGTTTGAGCTTCACACTTTACACCCTTTACGATCTCGACCGAGCACTTCACGGACTGCAACGAGCCTCTTCCTCGCTTCGCTTGCTGATCAAGACTCGGCAGCTATCAGGTCGATCTTTATATTTGTGTGGGAGGGTGCTAGGGCTTCGGAATTTGGTTTTTTGGGGCAGATGTAGGAGAATCTGTTGGCTTCATTACTACATTCGAACTATTTCTTCAATGATTCAGACTTAGGTTTTAACAATTTTCTTTTATTGACTTTGTATTCGACGATCCAAGTCTGAATTTCAACATAGTAACTGATTGTGATTCGGATGTGTTCATGCTTTTTCTTCAATTTATTATTTTTATTATTTTTGGTTGTGGGGTTTCTTACTAATTACTATGTGGCCGGCTATCCCAATTTACGGATCGATATTGTTTTTGCTTCTTATTTTTCTGCTTGAGCTTTTATGATTTCATATATCCCGTTTATCTTTCTCCACACCTTGCTGAATTGATTTTTTGCATCTATGTGTCCCTATCGGTTATTCATTAGTTGATCCCCATGTCATATAACTTTTAGAATGAAAATGTCAGTATTATATCCTTACTGCCTAGAGGCTCATTGCTGTAGTTTGAGAAATCAAAGCCAGAGGATCATCTTTCTGAGTCGAGGTAAACTGTAGTTTAAGCTGGTTGGCTAAACCTGTAAGTTGCACAACTGACTCTCATAGATCTAATTAGTGCCTAGACTAAATTTATAATATGATCACTTAGGATACTTGAAGGCCTAGTATATGGTGATCCATCAGTTATTTGATTGGCACTCCTAATAAGTATTTATATGCTATAATTACTGTAACTTTCCATGATTACTCTTTGCAGAAGTATCAAGTATCTGGATTTCTCAGCTTGTTGGATGATGTTTATTTCGTGTGTTGTACTTTTCTTTTTTTTTTTCCCCAACTAAACTAGTGTAGAGAATGGTTCACGAAATATACAACAGCGATTAGTGAAGTCCATAGTAAATTTCTAGAAGCTATTTTTGGCACTTTGTTTATACATCAGTGTCAATCTGACTTTAGTTTGCTTGTAGCTTTGTTTTTGCTCTATTGATTTTGTGTTCAGATTTAGGCTAGAAATAAAGGTAAAGGTTTCAAACTGTTTGTCCATAAACAAGTTGGGAACCTATTTGTTGTATTTTCTGGTAATAGGTTGGTTGTAAATACAAATATACACACTTATATTATATAAATTGTAGTAACCCTTTACATATCAATTGCCATAATACCTGTTTTCATCTCTCTAGAGCTTTGTCCCTCACGCATGCAAACACACAAGTTCTCCACCTTTTGACATCCAGCAACTATCACAAATTTTCCACTGATGGCCTTTTCGTCTTTTCCCCAACCACAAGATCATGGTGCTCTCTCTTTCTTTTCATTTGTTCTAAATTATTACCTTCTTCTTTCTCCTCTAGCACCAATCTTCACAAATGGGATGATTCGCCTGATTCTCTCTCACCTATCCCTGGTTTCATCAGATTTCCACTATAGTTGATATTCTTTAGGTGAATTTTTTGTTTCATTGCTTCTATTTGCTGTTCTCTCAGCAAAAAATGAATTGCAAAGGCAAATTCCAAATTGAATCGGCTGTTCTATATTGGATTTGGACTATTTGGAACACTGTGATTGTATTTATTATGGTTGAAGCTGCCAGTTGCAATCACGTTACCTTCTAGAAAGTTTTGGAATTTTATTGAAGAACGAAGATTAATGCCAAGATTCCCAAAATTTCTTTGTAGTTACTCGAAGCACCATCTGATCTAGATGACCTTTAGCTTAAATTTGTTCAACGTAGTATTAAAAACTTTTCCTTAAACTTATGTGGATTACATTGACTGTTTGATTTCGACTAGGTTGTTTGAAGGGACAAGAACTTCAATTTGGACACAAGATGGTACGCTATTTTACTGTTTTAAAGCTTTTGGCTTTACTGAATTTCTATTTCAACAAATTGTTTTATCATTGCTTTAAAAGATACTAGGCATCTTCTCAATGAAAAACAATGTAACTTTGGCATTTCAATCATGGATTATTTTCATCTCCCATATGAAGAACAACGTGTTAATTATTTATTTCACATTCTGTTAGCTTCTGTGAGAAAATCGGAGAATTCATATGTATATACTTGTACCTGAAGTGCTTGGTATGCTATGCAAGTACATATATTTATTTTTATTTTCAAATTTGTCTCGTTGTCTTCATGTGATCCATTTTGGTTTGCTTTAGAAAAGGTATTCTGGGCAATTAAGAGAGACTCAAATTTGTGTCCTTTTATAATTTTGCACAATGTTTAGAAAGGTATTCTGGGTGACTAAGAATAATGTAATGTATACTGAGACAACTTCTTCATATATACACTTAATTGGGATCTTTAATTTTTTTCGTCTACGCCATTATTTAGTTTATCTTAAACATTCAATTATTTCTGTTTCAGCTATTTGGAGGATTTAATTACCATGGGAATTCATTTGAGCAGTCTTACCTTTGCTATCCAGCTTCATTCATTGATAAGGTTTGGAATTCTTCTCTCTTCAATAGATGACTGTTTATACCTATTGTTTCTATACTCATTGAACAGACTTACTATTTGACTTGTAATCAAATACTGAAGTTGGAGTTTGCTTATCTCAGAAATGTCTTCACAATATACTGAAATTGGAGTTTTAGAAGTTTCTATTTGAGTTTGTTAGTATATTCCATTAGTTTGTAACTGTGAGGATCAAGGACAATTAATTAATATTGGATCTTAGTTTCTTGAGATTCCAATCAAGTGATTTGGATTGTTTAGTGGCAATTTTGTCCATAGCCCATAGTATTGCAAGATTCTAACTCCAAAGAATAGGATTGCAATCTTAACAATCATGCAATCAAATACTCACGGCTTACTGCATAGCTTAGTATTTTTCATAATATACTAGTGTACATTTAAAATTAGTTGACCTTGCTTAAAGCAAATGATCTTTGGTTTAATTTGTTGAAGTTTGTTTTAACCAAAAAAACAATCTCCTATCTATGCAGCCTCAACTGGAGATGGGGGATAAAAGTAAGCAAGCTGTTCCTTGATCCTTATGTTGTTATTGTAGTTTTCTTTTATATACATTTTAGCCCTCTTTAACTTGATTTACTTGTATTCTTTCAGTCATAATGCCACCGTCTGCTCTTGACCGTCTTGGTAAGTTGAAATGTTTGCACTGTAGGTTCATAGTTATTTTTCTCCACTGCATCCACTGTCATTCACAGCAACACTAGCTTGACATTTATAATCTCTTTTGTTAATTCAATTTCTAGGTCTATTGTATAGTGATTATTTTTTTTTTATTTCACTTTATCATTTGATGTTTTTTGTACTTCACAGCTTCTTTACATATTGATTATCCGATGTTATTTGAGTTGTACAATGGTGCAACAGAGAGAGTTTCTCACTGTGGTGTTCTAGAATTTATAGCAGAAGAAGGAATGATATATATGCCATATTGGGTAGGCTAGACCATGAATTTCTTTTGCAGATTTATCTTCCTGTTTAATTGTAAAAAAATATGATTTATGATCCTCTGTGTAAGGTATTATGGTTCGTTTCTTCTTATCCTTCAGATGATGCAAAATTTACTTCTGCAAGAGGGAGATATTGTCCGTGTCAAAAATGCAACCCTCCCAAAGGGTACATATGTGAAGCTGCAGCCTCATACAAAAGACTTTTTGGATATTTCAAACCCCAAGGCTATGTTCGTAAATCTCTTGTTTGCTAGTTCATTTAGCATCATCTAAGTATATTTATGTTTCTTATTTTTTCCTAGGTTCATTTAATGGGTTGTGTACATCAAGGTAGTTACAACTTTAGCCTCATACATCTAAGTATATTTTCTTTTTGAGTTGTTGCAGCTTGGAAACAACTTTAAGAAACTTCTCTTGTTTGACGACTGGTGACAGTATAATGGTAGCATACAACAATAAGAAATACTACATAGATATAATCGAAACAAAGCCCTCATCTGCAATCAGCATTATTGAGACTGACTGTGAGGTTGATTTTGCACCGCCTCTTGATTATAAAGAACCAGAGCGGCCACAAGCTTCTGTACCTTCAAGCAAAAAAGTGGAACAAGGTTTATATTGAGGCTATTTTTTTTTTTTTAATTTATACCTACAAGTTTTTTGTTTTTTTTCTTTCATGTAGTTTTTAATTTGTTTGATTTCTTTGTCAAGGTTTTCTGCTTCGAGTTTAAATTTGTAGCCGTGTTATGATTAATTATTGGCAAAAGTACGTGTAACCAAGGTCTTTACTAATTTAACTAATTACGCCTTGGAATGCATATACTTGAAATTAGTGCAATGAATTTTCAGTCCTCCAAAAAGTTAATAATTTCAATTATGTACTTTTGACTCTTCTACACTAATGTTAGATGGGTCAAAATGAGTAATATGGCTTTGTAGAGCTGCGTCTGGTAGTTATTTGATTTCTAAAAGGATTCTTCATGGGCGTACTATCTTAATAATGTACAAAATTAGTGTTGCTTATGAAACAAATATTCTCAAGAGACTGATATATAGATAGAAGGCTAGTGTGGATCAAATGAGGCTGTTGGAATAGGCATTTGACATTGCCAAGGAATATAACATAAAACTTGACTTTGAATATACCATGACACGAGTACAAACAAGCTAATTTTCCATGAACATAGAGCTGCTGAAATAAATAGAAACTGTGTTCTTATCTTGTGATTTTTTTTTTTTTTTGCATTGCTTATATTTGTTAATGTTGTTTAATGTACTTCTTCAGTTGATATGCATTCAATGTATTATTTATCAAAAGCTTTTATTTTTTATGACATAAATTAATATAATTTCAGCTCATGAACCACAAAATGAAGCTGAAGTTGAAAGAAAATTTACTGCGTTTACTGGCTTTGGAAGAAGATTGGATGGAAAGCCAGCAAAGGAGGTTCCTTCAAGCGATTCTTCACTGATGCAAGACAAAATGTCTGAAACTACAGATAGTAAGAAGCCAATATCACCTTCGACTTCTGAAGCCAGCACTTCCCGCCAAACTAAGGGGAAGCTTGTTTTTGGTTCAAATGCAAACCGCGCTCCAAAAGAAGCCCAGGTGCAATACTAATTTCTTTTATTACTAACAAGCTCTTTGGTAAGAAATCAAACGCATACTTGAAGTTCATTTTGCAACAATGATGTGCTAATTTCTTGCTCCATCACTCCTATTCATTAACCATGTTAGGTTAAAGTTCAAATCTTGATTCATAAGGAAACAAAAGAAATTTATTTTAAATTCCTTTGTAGGTTGCCCCTAAGGAAACAAAAGAACCTGCAAAGGAAGAAGACCCGAAGTTCCAGCCATTTACTGGGAAGAAATATTCATTGAAGGGTTAAACAACTGTCCTAGAATGTTAAAAAGGTTTCTATAAAGTCTCTTACTTGAAAAAATATTTCTAAAACTTTTAATGTATGACTTAAAGGGTTTATGTTCCGAGTATCTGTTTCCAGCTGATTTAATTAGTTATTGACTAATGTTGATTGCTGCGTTTATTATAATTTTGCATTTTTTAATAACTTGATAGTTGATAGCGTGTGATTCTGCAGTTACCTGCAGAAAAAGACAGCCTAAGGTAGCGTACTAATTCTTCATTCGTTTGTGCCAGGATCTTAAAATATCCATTTTAGTAATGTTTGATTATTTTTTTTCCTTTTAGAATTTTTTTTTCATGAATATCTAACCAAAAATTAGATCATTAAACGTAGACCATTATGTTTTTTATTTTTTTATTTTGTTGTTCAAACTGATTAATTCTGAAATAATTGATTGTTTTTTACAAAAAATTTCCATGGGTCATCAAGGAAGGCGTTCATGGTTATCTATTTAGACGGTTATCAACTTGGCTAATTCTGAAGCTAATCGGTTTGATTTTATAAAAAATTTTCATTCGCTATAAGTTAAATCGAAGAGTACTTATAGTGGATAGTCTGGTTAATTGTTTATTATAAAAAATTTATATATTAATTTGTCAAAATTAGAATCTGATATTTAAATATTTAACAAATTAAGAAAGGGTGGCCGCTATACCTGTGGCCTCTTTTTTATACTTCTGAATCATGGCGTTGAATGATTTCTAAATACAATTTACATACTTCGTTTATAGAAGTTCAATGCCACCGTTACTTGAATGGTCATTGATATTGGCCGACCCTTGTTCTTAACTTTGTTAGGGGTCTTTAAAATTCTATTAAAGGTGAAAATTATCATCCTGACTATCGCCCACAATTGTCTTACACCGGCGAGAGGGAGTAAATCAGAAAATTAAAGTTAACTATTATATGAGAGGATAATTTTTTAATTTTTATTAGAATTTAACTCTTGCTCAATTGTATAAAGTTTACCGTGTGATAATCAATTTAGCTATACTCTAAGGCTGGGAGCCTCCAAAGTGAACGGTTGGTATGGTGTTAATTCAATATAACCCATTTGGCAAACTATTCACAACTGTTAGTGATTTTTTAAAACAAATGTTTAAGTTTTTCCAAAGATAGATCACCTTCTTTCTCATTTATCGGATAAATTTAAAATATAATTTATACTATACTCAGAAAATAACTTCTAAAAATTCATACGTTTGAGTTAATTCCAAAGCGACCCGTCCTCTTTCGACAATTCAATGCAAAACACTTCACACCTCACTCACATTCTTTTCTTAAAATAACTTACATTCTCGACTTCATACTTAAACTTAGCTGAAAATTGATTGAGTGGTCAATTCATCAATTAAGAGCGTAATTCGAGTATGGTCTACCTCAAATAATAACCAAAACGACACATACCTTCTATAGTTCTAATGTTCTATTCAATTGAGCTGTTCTAACAAGCTTTGATACTACTCTGTCTCCAACATTTAAGATCAATCAATACCTCCTTCTCAATCCTTTCTATTCATGAATCGAAGCAATCTCCACATTTTTTTGGCATCCAGAACTTGCCTTAATCCTCCTACAAAAGCTCAGTGAAAAAAGCTCTGATTATCATCTTAAGTGGCTCGAGAGTCTAGGCCCCCATATTCCTTTGCAAAACCAAAAAGAAAAAAGAAGAAAAAAAAATCAAGATTTCTACAACCTTTTTTTAAATGCAAATAATTCATCCTTTGCAATTGATTTATTTATTGAGTGGGCCGCCCAAGCTAAGCCACCCGCGTGATAGATGTGGTTATGTGATTGACATGGGGGTGGCATCGAACATTTATAGCATCGAACATTTATAGCACACCTACTAAGAGAGGTGCATTATGAATGGTAGTGACGAACATGGGGATAGTGTACATGCCAATGCTATAAAAGTCAAACTCCTTGTACCTCCACAATTATCGGATCCTCTGGTCCATTTTTTTTAGTCCTCTCTTGATCTAGATCGGTAGAATCGCTATATAATATTAGGAATCTATATATTAACCCCTCCTGATATAATTTAACGGACCTTCTGATATAGGACCAGTGTGCTTGAACTTGCACTGAGAGCATGACTGTCCATTCAGTAAATGGTGAAAATTCGTCAATCTCAACGTAAGCCCTTATTAGATAAGGGTATTTTTGTCAACTTAATCAAAAACCAACTTTGCTCACTACAAATTTACTTGTAGTGATAAGCTTGGTTATTCCCTGGGAGCAAAAGCATCACTGCCCATTCCCTTAGAACAGTCGACATTAATTATTTCAATCAGCTTCATGGATTTATTTGATGAGCAAAATATAAGATTAGATCATCAACTATCGGATCATAAAATTCAAATATCTAATATATATATATATATATCAAAAAGACAAAGTTGGAGTCTAAAGGAACATAAAAGGTATTTTGGACGTTAAACTTCCAATTTATTTAATAGATAACAAAATCTAAACATTTGAATTATCAAAATTAAGGTAAAATTGGAGTGGGCCTTAATATCAAGGTATATCACAAGGGCAATATGTCTATATAAGTTGGTGCAATTAGTACTTGTATAGGTACTTAATTACTTTAATAGGTCTTGAGGTCAAATCTCGATAGGTACAAAATGTCCGACCTTACTCATGTAAAGGATCGTTATATGAGAGGATGAACGATATCATCTTTCCTCCGATATAGCTCTTGGAAATAAAGGGGCAAAGTTCGTTATAATCAATGTCGAAGAAAGTTGATATATCATTATTATAATAGTGACAAATAAGTTCATTAAGGATAATATAATCTAAAACGACAAAACTAATTAAATATTTTCACTCGGCGGATTCATATCAACCTTCAGAGTAGTGATAATTATGTTAATAAACATAAGAAGTAAAACAATACTTCTTGAGTTTAAGAATGTTGTTGGCGTAATGAATTTTGCTCGAATTTAAACAGAGATTCGTGTTTGTTTTCTCTTACACTTCATGTTCATATGACTTCACTGAAAGAGACCGGCGGTTAATGTGTTGCTTGTTAGCTAAAATAGATTCTTAATTATGCTGAAATTTAATGTCTTAAATTTATGAATGGATTTAATAGCCCATGAATTAGATGAGAAGTCACAATACACCCTTCAGAAAAATTTTGAGTTTTCATATTTGACCAATAATGGTGACTAAATTAGATATAAACTCAAGGATCAAGCTAAAGAAAAGTCAAATAATAGGTCCTTTAAACTTCAAATAAATTAAGTTTGAATTATTATTAGAAGTTTAACTTTACCATTTTTCACTCTAAAGAAGAGATTAATCAGCTGTACTCGTCCATATATATTTTCCAAATTCTTGTTTAGTTGATCATATAAAGGAAAAAAAAGGTTCTCCGTATTTATAAAGCAAGTCCAAGAGAATGTACTTAGATTCTCCTGAAATCCTTCATTAAATAGGTAGGGTTGGCAGATCTATGATTATATATATAGATATCCACCAACCATGTACCATATCTTGGTTGAACTCAAACTTACCCTCCTATACTTATTTTCTATGCTTAATTCAATGGAATTGACTATTAATTCTGGTTTAAGTTAATCTTAATTTGCATAGTAATGCAAAGTTCACCCAACACCATTATATCTTGATTTATATTCATGGGCAATTATACAACAGTCTGTCAGAAAGCTCCTAATTTCCCTGCGTAAATGGTTGCACGAGCCCATACATAAATTTGGAATTTCACGTTTTTTTGTTGGCTAAATCATTCTTTTCTCTCTAGTTCTTCCCTCTCTTAATTAATGTCCTTGTTGTAGAGGATTGTGAAGATCTTGACAAGTAATAATTATGATTTCCTTCCCTGAATCCCTGCCTTGGACTCATCGACAATATATACATTTTTCTTTCATATTTAATTTTTGCTCGTAATAGTCCAGAGTAATTGTGTTCTTGCTCTCTAACATGCGCATGGCTCTCGCCACCGTAGCTCGTGACTGTATTTCGTCTTTGACCAGAATCTAAACTTGCTATGAACGCTTTAATTTCTAGCGGCAAACAGTTGACCGACAGATAGATTCACTTCGCCACTTGCTCACTCAAGTCAAATGCTCGGCAAAACTTACCATCAACAAAACCAAGCCAATGAAAGGACAATAATTATGTATATAAGTTTAGTATTTTTTTTAACAATCCAGTTATTCAGCAAAGAGATTATTTCTAGAGGTGGCGAGTCAGTTCCCACGGAAGTTTTTATTGCTAGCTGCTTGTAGCACGTGGTAAAAGGCAAATACGCTCGCCCCAGGGTCAATACGGATGAGGTAAATCATGATAACTACTAGTCATAAGTGTAAATGGTTAAGACATAAGAGAAGTATATACTCAGTCGGTCGAAATTCAACCTCTACACCTCATGTATTGCTAGCTGCAAGTGAATTCATATCGAATACTTCTACTCAGATCAATGATACATTTAGATCGAAGTGATGGGTCAATAAAAACACTCAACTAATAAAAACGATAATAAGTAAATTACCACTAACAACTCTCAAGTAGTCCCCCCAACAAGTCGTTACACTGATCCAACAACTAAACGTCCCACAAACTAAACTAAGTCACTCCCTTACTAAACTTTTCATTTATGACGACCAACCTTTTAACAAACCAACTCGATGGTTTAACTTACCAACCCGTGAACGTTAATTATGCGTTCAATGACTAAACATTTTGATACGAATTGTAAAAATTTTACAAGAATTAATTGGTATATACATATACATATATATAGATAACTTCAGTGATAATTCGAATGCTGATAAAATAGTTTGAACTCTATCGATGCAGATGGACGAAAGCTCCTCCAAGACCAGCAAATTTAGGTTGGAAGGGCAACTGTGATTCCATTTCTAGGATAAAGTCTTATTATACTTATGTTTTATAATAAATCAAATTAATTTTATTGGGACACATTAAAAATATACATGAAAAAATTATGAATTTATAAGATCGAAAATATTTTAACTGATATCAAGCCTTTAAGATAGAGCTCAAAAATATATCCATGAGCATTTAGATTCAAAGTGGACAATATCATATCATTGTTAAGATATATATAAATATAATTTTTTGATTTTAATAAGTGAGTACTATCAAAGTCATGGTCCAGATTGAGCCATATGGGCGGAAATCCTAAGATAGTAAATTCTAGGTGGTGAAAAGTCTAAGTAGCTAATCAAGGATAATTAAAAATCTTAGGATAGTAAACAATAGGTGGTGAAAAGTCCAAAGGTCTTAGCACTCTTAGCGGACATCCTACAAGTGAACTATTGGTGGTGAAAAGTACAAGCAGATCAAGGGTGATTGGATGCTTAACGGAAATCATGCATGGTGATACGGCGAATAGGGTGTGACCCCCGAAGTTGGGGTTTAAGGGTTAACTGATGTAAAGGTTAAAGTCAAAAGGGAGTCAGCAATTAGGGGTAGTCACACTCCCCAAGTTCCTCTGATGAATACAAGAGAGGTGCCCTTACTAATTCCGAGCGGACGCTTTATGCAAGTTAATAGAAAGGGTCGGAAAGTCGGGGCTCCCTTATCTCAAGTCCAATCAGAATCTAAACTCCGAATCCTAAACCCTAGCTGATCGGATACCGGACCCTGAGTTCTTATGGTTCGATCAAACCTTCCGATTGGCAAACAGGAGCCACGAGAGGGAAATGACCATGAGGAGTTAGCCCATACCACGCTAATGTATAGGCATCCCCTATCACCGCCTCATGGGTACCGCTTGTGTCCCCTTGCTCCTCCTATAGTCGATCGGACACGGCTAAGAATAAAGTCTGATCAAATAACGTAAAAGAGTAGGGTCACTGCGAGAACATCATCAGGCCAATATTCCTTTTAACGCCTTGTGTAATCATTATCAAGGAATCACTGGAATATTCCCTGTGCAACCTGTACGGTGGAAGTTTCCACTGTTTTTGTGCAGAATTGATTGGTACAATTTAAGCAAGATGGTAGTAGGACAGTTTGGTCAATATTCTTTTAGTAATCTACCTAAATTTTTGTGCCCAATAAGGTAACATTATATAAGGGATCTCCTCCTTCACATGCAGGTAAGCTATCTATTCGCTTCAAACACTTCACCTCTATTGTTCTTCATTTCTCATTATTCTCTCATCCCCTCTCTAACTTGAGTTTCGGAGTAACTGTGCTGAGGTTCTTGCCTTGGCTCGTATACTGACGTTTTCTTCTCCCTCCCTTCTTCTTTGACATGCAGGTTAATTTGCTCATTCAACTTGAAGTCCTCTTGCAATCAGTACATAATCTAATTCACCCGTTATGTGTGTGCTAACCTCCCCGCCGATTGTCCATCTTCACTAACTGCAGACGGGATCATC
>JBAMIE010186063.1:0-12577 GCA_037177295.1 Kaempferia parviflora | reverse complement strand
GTAGAAAAGTAATAAAGGCCCACTAACACTTTCTAGCTTAAAATTCATCTAGATAAAAAAAAAAAAAAAATACAGGCCAGTGCACGAAGCTTTCGCCATGTGGGGTTCCGGGTAAGGATCTATTGTATGCAGTCTTACCTTGTTTTTTTTCAAGAGACTGTTTCCAGGATTTAAACCCGTGACTTCTAAGTCACAAGACAATAGCTTTACCGTAGGTGAAGCTCCCCTTCTCAAAATTCATCTAGATAGAAGAAACAATCCTAACATAGTAACATATCCTAAGGTACAATCCCTAGGAAGAGAGCATTTAACTCCGAAACCACACAATGGTACTTCTTAAGTAGCATTTCCCCATGAAAATTTATCTAAACCTCATAGAATAAAGGAAATAGCTTGTGAGGTACAGTTTGTCAAACTCATCTCATCACGTAGTCTGTTATTATGGAAGAAAGATAGCGCATTTATGCTCCTTCCATGAGTATGACTAATCAATTTTAACATCACAACCAAATTCATATTCCCGAACGAACTTACCAAACATTAGGCCGGCGCCGATCCCTATCAAGAAACTTGCCAAATCCGACAAGTGAAAATTTTCCATCAAGTAAAACCTAGAGAGATCCAAATGAGGTTCATCAAAATCGGCATATGAACACCGATTGAACCGGAGGCGAAAATGTAGCTAGAGATCCATCAAAACCACTCAAAGTTTTGAAAAAGCCAAATTTTTTAATATCTCGTAAAGTAGATTGGAGATAGAGAAAGACCTGGAGGGTGCGGGCGGCGAATTCGACTCCGATGGTGGACTTGGAATCGAGGGAAAACTGGTTTCGGGTGAAGCGGGAGAGGAGGTTGGATTTTCCGACACCAGAGTCGCCGATCAAAACCATCTTGAACAGGTAATCGTATTCTTCCTGCAATCCCTCTCGCCTAGCCATCTCTTCGCCGTCGCCGTCGGCGTCGATGTCGCATACGATTGGCTATGCGATTAGAGATTCCAGGTGTTCTCCAAAGCAACTCTAATTAATATATCACGGCATTAACGATAAATCGCGTTAACCGGTATAAATAGAACCAAACTACGATCACCCATTCAAATGAAACCCGTTAATGCAGCGCCATGGAGCCCAGAATAATTAACCAATGTTTAATAAAAACAAAGGTAAAAATTAGGTAACTATTGCTCAGAGTCCGCACTAGAATGACAGACTTTAGTTCCGCATTTCTTTGAGAGCACCTTCTCAAATTCAATATCTATATATATAAAAAAAGAATTCTCAGTTTTTTATTATTAGACCAAAAAAAAATTAATTGCACCTGTATTTTATTTATACATTAAATTTTTAAAAGCATAATTGAAACTTTTACGCTTTACTTCTTGATCATTTATTATTTATTTATAACTCCCTAACACCAAATTAGGGAGTTGCTGGGGGAGAGTTCAATTCGTCGAAGGGATCCAGATGAAGACTGGAGACGCTACGAGCGCTTCTGGACTACTAGATGGGGACGGACGTTCCGCCGCTAGGAGCCGCTGCCTAGGTTTTACTCCACCAGTTCAAACTCCGTTTTCCTTGTGTTCTTGCCCGATTCATTCTATGGAAGATGATCCGTCTATCTGGATTTCCGATCGGATATAGGATAAAAAAAAGGAAAAAAATTCTTCCTTGCTTAGTTTTAATTTCGTTTTTTTTTTCCCTTTGTGATTTGATAGTTCATAGTTTCTATGACCACCATTGAGATTATGACCCTCTTCTTGGCCACTTGGGATGTTAGACAGAAAATTTGAATTTTGTTACCGTTTGGGTGCCATGGCAACGTAGAGAACGTTTGCGATCAATCAATGTGGTCGTCAAGTGAAAATTGACATCTTTAGTTAGAACTTATTTTGGTTTAGTTCCTTCTTGTGTATAAATGCTGAAATTGTTGTCAATCTGTAACCGACAGTTAATTTCAGTAATATATTCAAATATGAGTCTAAGACTTATCATGCAATATCAGTTCAAGGACTGTATTCTGCAATATCAGAGTCTATTTGTAACTACTATCTAGCAACTGAAGAAGGGAGTTTATGTTAATAACTTTTGTGTCTGAGGTACAACTTCAGTTAGTAACTTGTACATATAGGCATTATATGAACTGGCCCATCTTTACATAGACACTCAATTGGGAACTGGAACAAGTAACAGAAGTGTATTTTTCTTTTTTGTAAAGAAAGATACAGTAGTTATGGAAGGGTGATTGTAGGCATAGTAGAAGGATTGGGTTGCTAAGGTTATAGTTGAAAGATTTTGCACTATGCTCATTTTGATGGACTTGGGAAATCCCATTAATGTCATTTCTATGTTATTCGGATGAAAGGTGGCTATCTTTGAGTTTTTTGTTTCTGATTCTTCCAACTCAAACAAGCTTGGCCCATAGATTTCAATTTGGATATGGATGGTATGCCAATCTAGAAAATATGAAATGTGAAATGATCTTTGATGACAGGTCATTGAAACTAAAAGAAAGTGATTTGATGCAATACTTGCCTTAATTTCTCTCTATTTATTGATTTCATCCTTTTCTCAAATGTTTCTCTAATTTCTTCTTCAATCTTCTTGCAAGTGTCACAATCCAAAGATGTCATGATGTTGCTCATTCTTGGCAATAGTGATGTTGTTTGAATACAAGTGTTTTCCTTTTTTGACATAAATCTCAGTCATGCACCTACGAGATCATGAGGGTTTTTTTTTTTTTTTTTTTGAAAAAAAAAAATCAGTCTCAGTCATGGCATATAATTACTACATATTTTCCTGCTGAACCTAGGGAAGTTTATCTCATCCCTAGTTACTCTACAGTGAACATGGGCAAGTAAATAACCTAGTTTTATATGTTTCAGATAAACTCTTTTCTTTTCTTATTTCTTTCTTATATTATCTTGACTACAATGATGTTTTAAGGGCGTTGAGTTGATTTTTTAGTTGCCTTTCAGCAAGTGTAAGGGAGTCAAATAAGTGCACAATTTTTAGCTATCTACTTGCAGTTTTAGGCAGAGTTTTAGTAAGTGCCTCACAGTGGGACAGACATGAGCACATGGGGTTTCAATATGAAAAGACACGAGGAAAGTAAATGATTTGAGTTACTTCATGTTTTATATGGTACTTGTTATTTATAACAGATTTTTATGTTCATTCTAACGCAGTTTATCAGTGATGATGTTTGTTATGGTCCAATATAGGTCCTTATTTGTTGTAGGGTGTTTTACTGGGAATCTGTGGTCATTTTGGTATGATGTAGAAAAGGGGTAGAGATGTGACTTTTTTTGTTGTAACTGCTGCAACTCTTTTAGAAACAGAGAAGAGGAATGGAAAGCAACTTGTTCTAATTTATTTGAAAAAATAGAGCTTTTTCCACAAAGATCGTGGGTTATCTTCATCTATGACTGCATGCTCATAAATACAATTAAAATCTCAAAAACATAGGAGCAAGGACGAGGTAAATTTCTCAAGTTCCCCATTCCGCAGCCTTCATGGATGAGATACTGCTCCTAAAGCAACTTGGTGTAAAAGTTTACTGCCATGAGTGACAATCTACAGCAACAAATTGCAACATTCTTTAAGCAAAATGTGGAGGATTGTGCAAGAGGCTCATAGTGCGTAGATATGTTATTCTGATTTGGGCTAGGATATCTTGATCTATTTTCTCAATGCCCACTCTTATGACAAGGATAGACTTCTGAAAATTGGCCTAAGAGGTCTCAACCTTTTTTTTCCTCAATGCTCACTTTTACGACAAGGATTGGCTTACCAAAGTCAAAATCCACAATATGGCAATTTGGACCTGCACGGAGCAAAGAAGACTCGATTCTTCTTGCCAAATTTTCTTACTATGATGGTACACATGATCATTTGCTGTGGTTAATATGTTGTGATCATTATTTACCTCAATCAAGGCATCAACACTTGACAACAAAGAAGAAATTGACCTTGCTCATCTCCTATTGGAGGGTCATGAAGAAATTTGACTTCAGGTATTGGCTACAAATCGCTCATGTCTATCTTAATCAGAGTTTGAAGAAGTGTACCATCTGCAATTTGGTATGCCTGATCATTACAACATAGGCCGAATAGATTGGCCAATTGAGAGTTGTTCTAGTTGGAGATTGATTTTAGTTTTGTTTTAGGTTTGAACTGGACTCCTTTTGGACTCAATTGGAGGTTGCCCTCTCTCTTTTCCCCTTATCACTCATGTGTATCACATTTGCAAACACTTCTCATGTCACGGGGACTTTTTTGTTCATGCCACCCACAAACCTTTAACAACATTTCCCTTCCGTCTCTTCTCACTCATGAACCCCACCCTCTCTCTCTTGCAGGCTCCTGCACTTGTGTTGCTACTGTGACTCATTGTCACTCTCCCAAACGTAATACCTCTCTAAAGCTGATTAAGAGGTTGCTTCGATTGGAGGCGGCTCGAGTGAGGAAAGAGTTGAGTTGGGTCATGGGTGTACCAATTCTTATGAAGTACTCCAAGTTACTTTGTTGACTCTTCTGCTTGCTTTGCTTGTATTAACTTGCTAACTTCTAGTAGTGTTCTTTGTTCATTCATCATATTTACTGTTAAACATGCAGATTATTTGTGTAGAACATGTATGTTCTTTTACATAATAGTGTTTATATGTTTGTCATATGGTTTTGGTATGCGATAAAGTAGAAAATTTTAATTATTCGTGATGTATATATGATATTGTTTTTTTATTCCTATTACCATAGGTATGCATGGAGGATGGTAGATAGTAAGATTTCATACTTTAAGCTAGGACATGACGAACATAATGCATAACATAATATACATTGGATGAATTACTTCCGGTTGATGAGTCACTTGGTGAAGGTGACTTTATTGCAGATATGGAGTTTATTGTGGATGATCATTAGATTGTAGATATGGCTTTGGTCTGTTAGGTTGATTTGGATCATAGTAGTTATTTTAGATTTTCTCTCCTCAATTATACAGTGGTCGCATTAGGGCTATCTTTGGTGGTCAAATTTGTGAAGAGTGTAACATCCATGAGTGCTCTCAACCTTGCTTGTCGGGTTGCAATTCTAGCCATTAGTATTTAGATGTTAAATTGCAGTGCAGTAGTTATTCATGACGTAATTGAAGTGCAAACATTTAGTTTATTATTTTGTTATCTTCAATTCTAGCCAGATGTTAAATTGCAGTGCAGTAGTTATTCATAACGTAATTGAAGTCCAAACATTTAGTTTATTATTTTGTTATATTGTTGCTTGCCCTACTCAATTTTTCCTTGTAACTTTGCTTCTCATGCTGCTCTAGGATCACAAGAAGATGATATTTGAAGTTTGAACCTCTAGTGGATTGAGGTCAATCTTTGCTAGGAGGATTACTCTGCTGCGCACATTTTCGTGTGGTTTTGTGAGATCGAGATTTTCAAGGGCATTCCGTGTGGTTTTGTGAGATTTCCTCTATTGTTCTTATCCTATTTTGTTTATGTAGTCGAACTATATCTATCTTTTTGCTACTAATGCTTCTCTCTTTTCTATGTTCAGATTGCAAGAACTAAGGTGCTATTGATTCTTTTTGTAATTTTTTTCATCCTTTTCCCCCTTTTTCCATCCAAGGAAAATCCAATCACATATCATTTAGAGTAGAGAATGTAACCTGACCCTCAACTTGTTTTCCTCTATAGCAGAACAGCTATCAAACTAATGCAGAAACTCACATCTCAATTATCTTTATGTTACTTTTTTTCACTTGTTTTCATGCCTAAATTTATTATAATATATTGTCCAACACAGGATGAGCCCCTATTTTTAATTTTGTAGGAACATCAAAGTGCTGTCAACTTCAGTGCAACTGCATGTCAGCTGGTGGAATCTCCATCATAATTCTTTAGGTCAGTGGTCCATTAGATTTTGCAAACTTAGTATCCATTGACAGCGGCCAAGAACTGGTCACCAACTTGATAGGTGCATCTGCCAAAACTAAACGCGCACACCAGGCCCTACAAGCTTCCCCCATTAATGCACCGCGATAAACAGCACTTATGGTAGAATCTAAAATACCATCTTTATTCCCAGTTTGGAAGCTATTATCCACCCCTCCTCCCTCTATTGCTACTACCCTTCTAAACCTATCTAAATTATTTGAAGTCCTTTTCGTAGTTTCCTTACTTTGATCTATTCGTTTCTTATGGTCCCGTGTGTGATGCAGATGCTGCTGTGATGCAATTGGAAACTTGAGTTCGACTTGGTAGAAGAGTTTTTACAATCTTTTGATGGAAGATCCATACCATTTATTTTGTTCCCTTTGTGGTTAATTTTGAAAGGAAAACAACATCTATTTGATTGACTACGACCAAATGAACTTGTCCTTTGCTGGAGCTCTAAAGCAAAATACTGATGCATTTGTTGTTATTGGAATTTCAGATGTGCCGATTTGGTATTTTGAATATGGACTGATCAATTTGATTAGTTAGTTGGATGACTGAAGGTGAGCATAAATTAATTCATTTATAATTTTATATCTGTGAAACTGACCTTTATGTGTGGTTTCTAGTGCAATAAAGGCTAACAATGTTCTAACAAAAACTAAACCAAAGAATAAATAATATGTGCGAATTGAAGAATCCATGTGATCGAATTAATGGCTTCTGACCTAACATTAGGTCAGGATATACATACAAATTAACTTTTGGATCGAGTATATTACTAAACTCCAAAGTTTATGAGTTGGAAAAATGTAAAGACTCTTGGGTCCCCTTATGCTTCTTTGGGGCACAAATTATTCATCCATATATCGTTTCTCCAAATGGAAACTTGGTAGCATTTGGCATATTTTCGACATGTGAAGCTATTCTTGTAGCCGAAAAGATAAATTTGGACATCGATATCAACTAATGTTTAGGTAAATGTATGGTCCCTATATGAGTTGTATGGTGTTTCATCTAAAAGGAAACGATGCAACTGCGCTAAGTTCTTGTCGTTATTATCGTTTCGTTATGTTACTTAAATTAACAATGGTATTTATCAAACAAGATATGGGGTGCTAGCTCTCAAGAGCTTTTATACATTGAGAAAGAACAACGGAGTGTCTTATTGAAATGATATTTGTATTTGGACATAGATATAAAGCTATGCTAGAGAAAATATGGCACTCATAAATGTTGTCTCTTTTTCTACTTCATTTTTTTTTAAAAAATAAACTAAAATGTTTAAATTTCTTGCATTTTTTGTTGCATATATTAAACACTAAATAAAATCAGATTGCATATAAGCTAAAGGTATATAATTTCTCTAGACAAATCCATCCTATAAATTCTAACATTAAAATTTCATATCTTGTGACTACCAATTAGGTGATTAGTTAAGGTACCAACTAGTTTAGTTAATAAGAACTTTACGATCGAGTTGTCCAAACACCTTGTCATTAACATAAAGATAATAAATTTGGTAAACCACAAGAGATTTATAACTAAAACTTTAGAAATACTAACAAAAACAAACTTTCTACATGGAATTAAACTTTCTTGGGCACCCTTTGAGTGAACAACATTAATTCTATTTTTCCATTGAAAATCTTTTCTTAAAACACTTAAATTCCTATATCTCTTTATACCATTAATGGGTTAGATAAATCTCACGAGTTGATTGGTCGAAATAGAATTTGCCAATTAAGCTAGACATACCGGACAACTTTGCCCGATAAGTTAGCTAGATCAAATGACTCCTCGATTTAGTTGGGCTAAGCAAGCTAGGTGACCCAATCAAACAAAGTGGATTGATAAGTTAACCAATTGCTACGAGTGAGTACTGAGTCAACCAATCTAAATATCAGTCCAAGCAAATTGATCGCACCGACCGAGCAATCCTACCACACTCAACCAATTGAGTTAACTTAGAGAAATAAAATCAAATATTAAAAAAACACATTTATGAATAAATTTTAACATCACATCTAAATAATAAAACTATTTAAAAAAAATAGTTTCTCAAAGATATATTTCTCATAATTAAACCATTTTCTAATAAATAACTGGAGTTTAAACGAACTACATTGAATCAAAACTCCATTACTCACTTCACACAATATAATTACCTTCTTATAGACTCATTGGGTAAGACAAACATACACAATTAATTAATCTCCTTTGGCATCATAATTAATATAATTAAGCTGAAATATTCAGTCACGCAAGTAACTAGAACAATCGATATAATTAAGGAAGAGTTCAACTTAATTTCGTGCTCATTAAGATAATTAAATCATCTTTATCCAATGCATCCACACGTAATTAGAAGAAGTGTTGATAATTAAACTCTTCAATTGCCATATCAACATATTAGATGAGCTATTGTTTGTCACTAATATCTAACAAAAAAAATCATGTGAAATCTCATTTATATATATATGATTGGCCGTATTTAATCATCAGTGCATTTGTATATATAGATTCTAAATGCATAGATTTGCATGTATACAAACAATGTGTGTTAGATTTGCTTCTGCACGTTAGAAGTAAATCTAATCCGGAGGTACAAGGAAAACGAAGAAGGAAGCTCAGTTTCTTTAAGAGGAAAGCCACAAGATCCGATGCTATAGCCATGCAGTGGCCATTTCTTTCTCTGCTTTCCTCCCTCCCTCCTTCCACCCACTGCTCTACAATTTAATTCTTTTTCCTCATCCATCTTTCCCGACATCTTCTCTGCTTCCGGTAATTCATGCTACATTTAATCCCTTCAAATTTCTTCACTAGATTTCCTTCTCTTTTTTTTTTTTCCTTTGTTTTTCAAAGTTCAACTGAGGGAGAAAAAAGTGGCAAATATTCTCTAGAGTAGCTAGATATGCAGTTAGCTAGCTAGTCTGTTCTTTGCTCTAGAGTTTAATTTTTCTTTTTTTCCTTCTTTCTTTGATTTGGTTACGTTCTTCAAAGTTCTTGTTCTTTAGAAGAGTGTAGGTTTCATATAACTTGCTAGATTTTGTGCTAAAAGTGTAGGGTTTGGTTGTTCTTTGGGGGTGTATATATGCTAAGGGAGGAAAAGGGATCTCTGATGGTTTCTTGTGATTTTTTTTTTTTTTAATCTGAACTTGCTTTCCTATGTAGATCTTGTCAAAATAGTCCTGAACTGATACTGCAACAAAAAAATAAAAAAAATAAAAATTGAAAATAAACTAGATTTTTAGTAATTGTTGCATGCATGTTTCTCTCAACTATCAAAATTTTCTAGGGTTTCTGATGATTCTCCTTCAATTTTCTCATTCTGATATTGTCAGAATCACTATGATCACTTTGATTTGAGTTAACATATTCTATGAGAAACCTTAACTATATATTTATATACAACATGTCATATATGTGAATTGGTTTGATATATATCATGCACATGGAGAAAAGTGAATTAATGATCATGGGGAGAGGAAAGATTGAGATCAAGCGTATCGAGAACAACACGAGCCGTCAGGTTACCTTTTGCAAGAGAAGGAATGGGCTGCTCAAGAAAGCCTATGAATTGTCTGTGCTCTGCGACGCAGAGGTCGCCCTCATCGTCTTCTCCACCCGCGGCCGCTTGTATGAATACTGCAATAACAGGTAGCTAATAAGTCACCATTTAGTTTGATCATCACTTTCGTTGTATCATCACACAGTTTAATTATATCTTTTTATCAGATTTGCTGAGTTATTTTAATTTTGATGTTAAAACTTTGTTCTAAATTTCCTTCACCTAATTTGAAATATTATGGATCAGCACAAAGATGCTAAACTATAAATTTGTGTCAGTTTAATGAGATGATGTAATATGATCTTTTTTGCTGCAAGAGTGAGTATTTGGGCAGTACAGCACGCATAGAATGCATTTACTACTACAAACTGAGATTTTTAGGGTTTTATTTATCTTTTCTTGTCTTTGCATATATGTATATTAATTGTTTTAGTTAGCTAGAGGGAAGTACCATTACCAGAACAAGTTAAGTATGAGGTAATAATTCATAATTAATTTAATGATCCTACTGTGTTAATTTGACTTGCTTGAAAGATCTTCAATTAAAAATTAATTGACCACTGTGTTTTCACTTCAGCTTGGTCTTTGAAATGGAAACTAGCCTTTTTGCTGCCTGCCTGTTTTCCATTCTGGTGCTAAATACCTACTACCATCGATCTTGAAGTATTCATCTTGTACTCACAGTCAGTTTGCTGGGCATGCATTTTTGCATGGTGCATGACTTCATGAAGCCAATGACACCATGCATGAGATCTCTTTGTCCATAATTATTCTTTGTTAATTCCAGCAATTAATTAATGAAGTGTAAATAAGTTCTTTCTCAAGGATTATATATAGATAATAAATTGCATATATGTAGGATCCATTATATATATCCATGCATGTCTGAGTACGTGCATGTGAAGCCTCATGATTCTAACTTTCTTGAACTCTTGATACTTAGCATCAAGTCAACAATAGAAAGGTACAAGAAGGCATGTGCCAATGCTTCGAATTCAAGCTGCACCATTGACACCAACTCACAGGCAAGTGAATATTATTCCAGCAATTGCTGATGATCAATCAGTTTCATTATATCATCACCTTAATTTTATATATGTATATATTGAAGAGATCATGAAATATCTAGTAATTAAATAAAAAGGTTTATTGAGTTATAATTGTCAATATATATTGCAGCAATACTTTCAGCAGGAATCGGCAAAGTTGCGCCATCAGATACAGATTCTACAAAATGCAAACAAGTATAGTGAATTCTCTAGCTAACTCATGAGTCCAATGAAATATTGTTTTGATATGATTATCTTAGTTTACACTAATTAACAATTGAATACTTCAAGATATAGTAGAGATATATTATTGCTGAAAATTACTTCCACTTTGGCTACAAATGCTACAAGCAAGCTTCTTATTTATGGGAAACCAAACAATCCTAAATGAATAATTAATCCTTACTGCATGTATTCTTACTTCCACTTTGGCTTTAGGCATCTGATGGGTGAATCCTTGAGCTCACTCAGTGTAAAAGAGCTAAAGCAACTGGAAAACAGACTTGAAAGAGGCATCACAAGAATCAGATCCAAAAAGGTATAAAGTTACTTCCAGTTTAATTATCCTTGTCAATTCTCCATAACAATTATCATTTGAACTACAAGAAATCATGTTTAATTTTAACAAGTACAAATTTTAATCCTTGTCAGCATGAGCTGTTGTTTGCTGAAATTGAGTATATGCAGAAAAGGGTAAATTTCTTATATATTTTTTTTTTTATGTTTAATTAGTCCTAAAGTTTTGATCTTTTTTTCCCTTGTGACAATATGTAGGAAGTGGAGCTTCAGAATGATAATATATATTTACGAGCCAAGGTAACATCAACCAAATGCTGTAAAAACTACATTTTTTATCAGTTCATCTTTTACTCTTGATGATCTGCTATGGAACTCTCAGGTGGCAGAGAATGAGCGAGCACAAGAAGAAATTATAGTGTCGACCGGCACCGATCACTTTGATACTCTTCCGGCTTATGATTCGAGGAATTATTACCATGTCAACATGATGGAGGGATCCTCTCACTACTCTCACCATCAAGAACAGACTGCCCTTCATCTTGGTTATGAGATCAAAGATAGTTCTGCTGCAAAGAACTTGATGTGAGCATGCATCTGCTGCTAGCTAGAAACTCGCCCTTGATATTATATTATGAACTTTATATTTGAAGAAACTGGTATTTGTATCTCTGATATGCACAATTATGTATTAGTAGTCTGCAAATAAGTTAAACTGCATTACATGTGGCTAAGGAAATTTATGAATCAGATGTCCTTACTCTTAAGAGCTCCTTTTAGATTTTTAGTTTAAGTATTAATCTTTATTAATTGTGCTTTAATTGGATCATTCAATATTCTCAACCCTTATAAAGTAAACTGATGTGGTGGTCTTCTGCAACTCCATGTTTCTCATGGGATCAAAAGTCATGCTGATCTGTCACTCAAAATAAAGATGAGTCAAATATGAACCAAAGAGAATTGGACTTTGCTCAAATGAGACTCATGTCCGATTGAACTGGCTCAGTACGCTCACCCCGTAGATTTATTCAAATTTAGTTAAGTGCAAGTCAGCTACAATTTCTCCTATCTCAACCCTTGATCCTGACACTTGTCTTGATCTCAGTCGTCGACACCGCTTCCAACTCAGACATTCTTTGATTCTCAACACCAAACTTTGATGCATCCAATCTCAGCTATAAATCCAGACATCCTCCATCTCTCAGCTTCGGATCCTGACACATCATCTGGCTCAGTCTCAGATCGCAACACCAGCTATCTAGCTCGACCTCAGTTGTCACACCACTTCCGACTTAGACATCCTCCGATTCTCAGCGTCCAACTTTGATGCATCCAATCTCGGCTTCAGATCCAGGCATCATCCATCTCTCAACTCCCGATCTTGACACAACATCTAGCTCAGTTTCATATCCTAGCGTCTAGTCTTGGCCTTGGTTACCGACTTCACCTATTCTCAAGGTCACTTAACACCAACTTCATTTCCTCATTCTCAGATGAGGCCCGTAC
>JBAMIE010186054.1:0-12577 GCA_037177295.1 Kaempferia parviflora | reverse complement strand
GGAATCCACCGCCAGCGCGCTAAGACCGTCGGCAGGCTCAGCCACGTCCCTCGCTGCGCCCATCCCCTTTCCTCGCCGTCTACGCTCGATCGAGCTCCTACCCACTTGCCAAATACCAAGGAAGAGGAGAGCAAGCGAGGGCGATCGGCGAGACGAAGCGAAGCCTGCTGCCACTACCTACCCTGATCCAAGCTTCCCTTTCTACCCGTTCTCCGAGATCTGTATGGACAGAAATAGAGAGAGAAAATTTACTATGCCCATCCTTTAATAGCTTTTTCAAAATATCCATTAAAATTACATTAATGTATAAATGTCTTTTAATATTTGTATTTTGTTATTATTATTATATTTCCTTTAAAATTAAAATGAAAGGGAGTCTTTTGACCGTGTTGGGAGTATTTTAATTTTAATAAAATGTTTAGATGTGGAAATATCTTTATTGAATATTTTATATCTTAAAATAATTTGTTTAAGAGAGAGAGAGAGAGAGAGAGAGGTGGCCATCACATTCGACAATGTGAACGGGGAACTGCATCTCCAGGCAAAACGTGAAGAAAATTCAACGCGCGCAGTTGAATGGCGCCACATGAAGCGGCAGGTGGTCCTCCAAGTTCCAAAACCTACGTGAGTCCAAACTGCTCGTACCTTGGTCAAGTCCATGTCTAGCCAAATGGCGATGCTTCATTGGCTGCCTTGTTAGTGGATCCGGTCACTGGATTTGATTGCTCCCCAGCGGAAACTGCCTGGAACTTGCAAGCTCTGGTCTGCGTGGTATCTATCCACAGCAATCAATTTCACCCCTTTGATATGAACCACCTTCCTTTTTATACGAAGCATTCAATTCTCTTTGAAACTACTACGACAACGACGACTGTTTCCTTGAGTCACTACAAAACTTGATTATTCTGGGGAATTTACTATTTTTCAGAAAGGCCCAATGCAGTTGAAGAGAAATTTGCAGAAAATTCAAATGAGAAAAGAATGTTATAACAGGGCCGGTCCTAAACTTTTAAGGTCTGATGTAAAAAAAAGTCCAAGGCGGAAGATTAAGTTTAGATAATACAGGATAGAAGGCGGTGAAGGAGAAGAAAATATGTTGTGCTGTTTTTTATATATATTTTTTAGCATTTTTATAAAAAAGTTTATAATATTTTATAATTTATAATTAGATTCTTTTTAATTAATTATTTTTCATTTGTTCACTTTACAATAAAAAAAATATTACAAAAATATTTAAAAACTGGGACCCACCTGAAAATGGGCCCTGTGCGCCGGCCCTAGGTTGATCAGAGCATATCTGTAATCTTTGGTCCCCTCTTGATCCAGATTAGAAGGACCGTTGGATCATATCAAAGATTTATATATTAGTTCCTTCTGATCTGATCTAATGATCCTCTTAATTATGAATAAAAAGAGATTTAGAGATTACGGATCAAAGATCTGTACTCTGACCGACTATCTAAGGCCGACTTTAGTTATAACGTGGAAGAGGAGTCTATGTCCCCTTGGAGCGGTACGATGGTTAAGGTATGAGAGTTTTTGATCCGTACTCTGACCAACTATCTAAGGCCGTCTTTAGTTATAACGTGAAAGAGAAATCTGTATCCTCTCGGAACGATATGATAGTTAAAATATGAGAATTTATCACATGTGGAAGAGGAGTATGAAAAGAGAGGAGAGGAGAGGAGCATGAAGCAGATCCGCCATGGTAGACCGTTGCCGTCCGTTCGTCATCCACCGCCACTTTATTTAATGATTCCGCTACTAAACTAAATAACACGCCACAACCACCAAAACATGGCTCATCCCGTTATCATCCCATTTTATCATATTCTCGTAATTGTTTAGGTGGGAAAAAATGGACACGATCTTGCTTGGGAATATTTTATTATTATTATTATTAAATAAAATAATATAAAATTATTTACTAACCAAAAAAATCTAGATCAAATTAAGAAGAATTAATATATAAATTTTTAATATGATTTAATCACTCTCTTAATCTGGACAAAGATAAAAAAAAACGAAGTAGAAGATCCGGCCTGGGTCCCTTTGTGGGCCCTGGTAGTAAAGAAAACTGTGATATGGTTTTTACTATCCGAAACGTAGCAACGATTCCAAAGTAGCAGTGTTTTATCCGAAACAGGTGTCGCCGTTTTAAATCCTCAGACGACTCCTCGCTCGCTCAGTCGCTTTCGTCTAACTTGATGTCTCCATCCCTCTCCGCGTCCCCTCGCTCGTCTCCGATTCATACTGGGAGAGGGAGAGCGAGCGAGAGGGAGTTTCGTGATCGCCAGAACGCTGAGATCTGACTAAGGGAACTGGAATTTTGGATCTCCGGTGAGGATTTCTAGCCCGGCAGGTAGCAGCGGCGGCTATAGGAAGATTCACCAGAAACGGCCTTCATACTCTCAGATATTGCTCTGATCTTGAAAGGTTTAGCTTTGTTTTTTGCTGGGAAAAATGTTTTTTTTTTTTTTACCTCTGTATCTTTTTCGCTTTAATAATTATCAGTGATGGATTTGGGAAGCGAGTTTTGATGGGTTGTTTTACTGTTGCTGTGTCAGTTCATGCTAGTTTGACCAATGACGGCAGATTTGAGCGAAATTTGTGTTGGATTAGAGGTTGAATTCCATTTGGCTACAGGTCTGGGTTTACCATCCGCTGGCGATCGACGGGAATTGATTGAGGCTAATGGCATTGCGTGTTTGGATGCTGAGGAGAATATCGAAGGGGGAAGTGGGAGATCGATCACGCTGGGGAATGGTAATTTGGAGGAGCCACGGGAGCAGCATCTTGAGTTGGATGTCGAAGTAGATGTTGCACTCGTTGATCGAGAACAAATTAAGGTGAAAGGAGAAAATGGGGAATTGAGTACGGAGAATGGAGATGATTGTGATGGGGCTGCTGATGTTACATTGAATATAGATGCCAGTGAGGCCAATGGTTGTGATGATACTGCTCCCTCTAGTGATGTGGAAGAGGGATTAGTTAAATTGGAATTACCTGGAACAATGGCTGGGGAAGGAATTGGTGATGCAATTGAGCAACAGCTGGAAAATGAGATGCTAGATGAGAAGAAAGGGGACATCAAAAATGGAATATCTGAGGTGAAGGAAGAGAGGCGCAATGAAGATGGCCATGTGAAGTTGTGCTTGGAGAATGATCCGAGTCTCGTGGAGGATACTAGCAAGCTAGAAGCTGCTAATCCAGACTTGCATGTCAAGGGAGCAGAAAAACAAGAAGGTGAGATCCTACTCACAGATATGAACTTTGAAAAAGTGGAATCAATTACTGAAGGGATGGAAAGCAATGATCTGCTTGTAACAATCGACAAACATGGAAATTCAGAATTTTCTGTTTATGATGGCAAAAATATGGGATTTAAGAGCATGAGTATTGAGACACAACAAGAAGAGGAATCCAAGACATCAGTTCTAGATGGTGATCGACAAGTAGATGAAATAGAGCCCAAACTCAACAGTATCCACCATGACCATGGAGAGGAAGCAGTTGATAGAGCAGGTGAGAGTCAGGACATTGTCACTTTTACAGATGATAATAGCCAAGCATGTAATGATGCTTGTATTGTATTGTTGAAGACAACGGAGCCTCAATCTGTGGTTACAACTGCAAAAGAGCAAGAACTGGGTGTTTCTGAAAGTCAAACTATGGAGACTAAAGAGCAAGAAGGTTCAGAATCAGTTACCGAAGTAGAACTGCTGATGGGATCGCAGGTTTCAATGACAGCTTCTCCAAACCCAGATAATTTAAAATTAGTTGTAGGAGATCAAGAAGAACAAAAGTTTCAGGGATTGGTTACGGAGATCCCTTCGTGTATAACTCTCATGGATGTTACTACACCTGAGAATAGTACCTTGGAAGAGGAAGCTGTAGAAAAGGGTGTTCCCATTGGTGAAAGCGTGATTGTTGAACAGTCTGCAGATTTACATCGTTCAAAAGATTGCTTCATCTCAGAGACAGTTTGTGTGGTTGAGAAAGAAGTGCTGTTGTCTCAAGGTCTGTCTGATTCTGGTGATCAATTAACCAGGTGTCAAGAAACATATCTTTCTGAACAGGAAGGTGCCATCTCAAGTGTGGTAGATGTACCCAGTCCAACAGGTACTGTTAACAAAGCACATCTAGCATTACGACATATAAATGCAAGTGTAACAACCTATTCTGTTATTGCTACTACTTGTGCAGATAGAAAAGACAAGTTAAGCAATGATGTGGCTGAAAATGGGACTTGTACGACTGAAACTGAGGACAATGTAACTGTGGACGATGTTGATGCCTTCGAAGTCGCAATTGCAAAGGAATGTGTAGAATCAAGCACTTCTTTTTTTAATTTAAATGAAGTAGAAAGGTTGTTGGCTGATGAAAGCAAAAGTATCCAAGGAGAATCTGGAATTACAGAGAATAACCCAGTGCTAGTGAAAGACCGTAGTGGTTCAACTTTGGATGGTGAAAAGCTGGACCCTGGTTTAGGGAGACCACAAGTATGTTACATAATTAGAATTCCAAGATTCATTGACAATCAACTTTCGACAAACATTCAAATTGCACAGTCAGAAATGAATGAGAAAACAGAAACAAGGGATTCTTTCAAAGTTTCTATAGAAAAGCAGAAGGTATGATTGCATATAGTTTCATTCTAATGATACTTTCTATGTATAAGATCATGATTGTACATTAGGTTATTCCTATTGACACTTGATTGATCCGTTTTATCCTTAGGTGATATGTAATGATTTCTGGAAGAAGTTTGAAGATGCAAAGGCAGAAACAAGAGTTGCAAGAGCTGCAGTTAATGCCAAACGCCAGCAGATGGAATCTCTGCAATTAATGATAAACAAGTGGAAAAGTGTGCATTCGGTGGAGGAATTTGATGCTAAGGTGAGAGTTTCATTTGGGTTTGTTTAAAAGTGATGTGACTGTTAGCTTTTCAATTTGGTTGTCTTCAATTACCTTTTTTTTTTTTATGTTTAGATACAATCAATGGAATTTGAGCTTCAACATGTAACCATACCATTGAAAGAAGAAAAGAAATATATCCGTGAGCTTAAACAACTAAGACACCAGAGAGATCAACTCACTTCAAATTTGCATTCAAGTGAAGAAATAGATGAGGCATTTGAAAGTAAAGAACAGATTGAAGAGCAATTTAAGGTATTTTTGATCAACTATCATAATCTTTCCACCATTTCTTTTCATCTCAAAAACTTCAGTTTTCTGCATACAGCTTTTGAAGAAGGAACTAGATTCTCTAAGAACTGAGTTATTGCAAGCTGAAGGTAATGCAAATGCTGCAAGGAAGAATTATGATGTAGAACAGCAAGTTTTAAAAGGTCTTCAACAACAATTCAGGGATGCTGATGCTCTTCGCCAGAAAGCATATGGACAATGGCGAGCACTTAAGAACATCTTAACTGAAAAAGCATGTTTTTTCCATTATTTCTTTTCTATCAAATTGCAGTTAATTCTGAATCTTTGAACCAAGGATGCACAGCTTTAAATTTGATCATTATATAGTTTTCGGTTTGTAGATTTTCTTTTTTTGAACTTAAACACACAAAGTGTTGCTGCATGTTTTGCTAGAACTATATATGCTCTTTGTTATAGAATTATGGTTGCAGCAACTAAGTGATTTGAGTAGTCTTGCAGTGATAAAAAAAAGTGTATATTAACTCTTGTTATACCCTACATAAGAAAAACTTTTGAGTAGAATGCCTTTTATCTTCATGAGAACTTCCTCACCCTCCTTTTTTTTAACCTTGCATGATTTCAGTAAAATAAATCAAATCAATTAGAATATTTAATTCTCAATATCGTGTTGATGCGAGAGATGTACAGAATATTTTTCCAAACATGCTTTTGGCATTAGTTGGAGCATGAATTTTCTCTCAAACTTTTTTCAAGCCATAATCCACTTGGACCTCACAGCCTCACCATCTCGTAGATGTGAATTTCTGGTTATCTAAGTAGATGCCGATATTTAAGTTTGAGAACACAGAGTTAATATCATTGAATCATGGAACAAAGATGCTATCAGGGTGTTTTTTTTTTTTTTTTGCTAGGTTTAGCTGATATCAGTTGATTAAACTTTTCCTGTTTATTGTAGAATAAATTGTAGCTCTAATCCTTCAACTTGATTGTTCTTACTTTAAATTCAAAAATTGATATCAAAGTTTTGAATTTTCAGTATTGCTATTCTAAATTGCAAAGTAGAAATGATCAATTCATATGCTATAATCATATTGTGTTATCTATTAAAGTGTTGCCTTTACTAATTGACTTCTTTGGACTAATCCTAGAATGTATGCCATTTGATCGCGTATATCATTTGATCTTTTGTCCAGATATTTTGGTCATGAATGATACTTTTTTAACTGAATGAAAATTTTCACTATTGTCATATCAAATGTTTTTCTTCTGATAGCATCTCTTTCTGACCTCCCTTGTTGTACCATCTGTATGCTTATCTATGACTATTTTTGTTGGCATACTTCAAGTTGTTGCCAAGCCAAAACTGAAACATCTATTTAATGCATTTGGTTAACAGATCAATCCAATGTCTCGATCTTTTTTATTATATGGAACATCATAGACTCATAGTTATGGTATTTATCTCTCTAGACTACAAAATATGCATAGTTGATTTTTCCACTTTGTCAGCTTAGTTATTTTGAATTCAGATGCTCTTTATGAGGATAATTTCCCCCATGTGAGACTTTTTCTGTCTCCATTTGATGAAAATTATTTTAATTAGAAATTATTTTGTCACTCTGATTTCTTGTATAAAAGATATTAAAATGTTTATTTGCACTATCTTCAGAATAAACATTTTAACATGTACAAGAGTGATCAGATTTCTGCAGAAAGGTATTTGTCTTCAAGAGATTTACTTGGACTCCTGTCACACTGTAGCAAACAGGTATTCGTTATTAGTTTTCTTTTCCCCAAAGACATGGCATATTTGTCTGAAACGTATTTCCACAAACTGTAGGTTGAAAATGTAATGGCTATGTGGAACAATGATGAGGAGTTCCGCATGCAATATGTTAAATCCAACATGAACAACACGCTTAGAAGACTAAGAACGGCTGATGGAAGATCCCTTGGTCCAGACGAGGAGCCGCCAGTCATACAAACTAACCAGTTCAGAGTTACAGGCTCTTCTCCACAACAAAACAAAACCAGTCAAACTGTTCCACCATCTTTGGAAAAAAAAGCTGAACGTTCCAAAGTAGTTGATTTGTTTCCTGCTCCTCAAGTTGCAACTAACAAACCATTAATCAAACCGAAGAAATCGGCTAAGCCTATACTAAAAGAGGTAAGAGAAATTATCATCACTGGAGTTCCGGATGGAGAAATTGAAATTGATGATAAGGCAAGTGTTCGAACTAAAGAGGAAGAGGAGCTCAAAAAAAGGGCAGAAGAATTGGCTAAGAAGGAAGAAGAATTGAGGAAAGAAAAGACTGCAGCTGAGTTAAAAGAATTGCATCGTTTAGAGCAAATTGCAAAATTCAAAGAGGCAGAAGAAAGAAAAAGAAGACTAGCTGAGAAGGCGCTGGCCAGAGCTGAATTCCGAGCACAGAAGGAAGCGGAACAGAGGGAGAAGGTATATCAGCCTTGTTCAATACCGAGCTTGCAAATAGCTTTTTCTAATATAAATTTTGCACTGTCATTTCATAACCACAACAATGCTTGCATCTCTACAGAAGCGAGCAAAGAAGCAGAAAAAGAAAGGTCTTGCAGTTGAAAAAAAAATTTCAGCCAATGGTTCTGAGGAACACACTGCAGCATCTATTGAAAGCACTCAAACTACTCAGGAATTCAATATCAGAGAAACTCCAGCATTACGAAAACCTTCAATGACGGTTCCTGCTTTAAAGCAGTACAACAAGGTGCAACCTATTCCTTCATCACTTCATAAGAAGGGCAAGAGGAAGATGATGACCACATGGATGTGGGTGATACTAACCATCATATTGCCAGTCCTATTCCTGGCTGCTAACTACATCTTTTTCTCTGGTTTCACCTACCAATCACCCTGATTTTTAAAGGTATTATAGCTCCATTCATCATACACATAAAATAGATCTGAGTGGCATCCATGCTGTGTTCAGTTTTTTTAGATTATTCTCTCTACTATAATTTGCTATTTTCTCGGTTTGGAATTTGGGCTTTGGATAATGATACATTCATTGAGTAATATATCTAATAATTTTCAAATAATAGTAACTGTCATGATTCCTTGCTGTATTTATCCTTCTTTATTCTGACAATTGGCATCAAAACAATTTCATTCTTAGGCATAATGAGGTATTTGAAAAGGATTGTCACATAGAGTCTCAATGCTGCAGCGGATTAGAGAATGGTTATGGATTATGAGTTAATGGTCAATCATTTTGTTTCATTAGTTCTTCATACTTCTATTTGACCTTACAAGGCAGAAGTCAAACTCGGGTATCATCAGCCTTTTTCCTTCATTACCTTCCAAGATCCATCCAAATCAAAAGTCAAAGGTCTGATTCCACAAGGAGCTTTATCATAGCTAGCAGTTCTTTCTTCAAACATTATCCCATAGCAGATGCATGTCGGAGACAGTTTGTTGCAATCTGAAATATTTATGTGTCCTTTTGGATACATGCCAAGGCCTTGTGGAATAAAATATTCACTCATCTGAGACTCTGCTTTCAGTGAAGCTTCCATGAAACTTCTTCATGGCAGAAGCTTTGCTACTTTGTTCCACAGTACAGACCTCTTCGGTGGCACCATGCATGTGTAAAATAGTTTATTCCTCACGGTGATTATAGAATAATTAATCGATTACAAGATAATTCCTAGTTGTAAATGTGGTCAAGCACATCTCCACTACCAGACTCATGTTTATAAACCAAGTCACGTTTTCTTGTGAAGGTCACGTTTCATAGATTCCTTGGGAATGAGAACTCGACCAAAGGTTGTTTTGACATTAGTGGAGTATGCCTTGCCCTCCCTCACCCATCAAGGCCATTTCGAACTCCCTCACATGCTCTATGCCACCTCGATCCCATCGGACACCACTTGGTTCACCTCTTTGGTCATGGGCTAATGGTGGCTGATCCAAATGACCAACCTTTTTTTAATAACTGATATTTAAATTTTAAATCTTTTAGTTATTCATTAAAAGATCTAACAATCATGTCGTAAAATACAATTCATATTTGAAAATTGCTATTTTTTTATTAGAAATATTTGCAACTGGTTTGGTAATTGGTAGTGTTTACTTAAACAATTCGGTCTCTAATACAGCACATGCTTAGTCTTTATATGTTATTACTTACTCCCGAAGTATTAGCCTCAGATCGCTCCTCCGCTGCTCCGCCCTAATCCTCTTCTGATGGGCGCCGCCACCGCTGGCCTTCCCCTCCGCTGCCGCCGTCGCATCCTCCTTGCGGCTGTTTTCTTCCTCTACCTGCTATTCCCTGCGCTCTCCCAGGCCTCCTCCGATGCCGTCCCCGCAAACTCCTCCAACTCACTTTCCTTCGTTTTCCCCTCCTTCTTCGACGTAGTCAACGGCAGCAATCTCCTCCTCCTCCAGGACGCCGGCTACAGCCAGGGTGCCCTCCAGCTCACCCCCGACACAATCAACACCCCCAGCTACCTCATGAACAAATCCGGCAACGTCTTCCTCACCCGCCCCTTCAAACTCTGGGAGGACCTCCCCGCCACCGCCACCGCCAACGCCTCCCGGCACGTCGCTTCCTTCAACACTTCCTTCAACATCAACGTCTACCGCCAAGACGGGACCATCCCCGGCGACGGTCTCGCCTTCGTTATTGCGCGCTCCCTCGACGGTCCGCCTCCCGGCAGCGACGGGGCCTACCTCGGCCTCACCAACGCGACCCTAAACGGCCGCTTGACCAACCAATTCGTTGCCTTGGAGCTGGACACCGTGATGGACAGCAGCGTCGACGACCCCGACGGCAACCACGTCGGCCTCGATATCAACGGCGTCGTCTCCAATGTCACGGCCAGTATGACGCCCTTCAACATCACCATCGCCCCCGTCAACGGGACCTACTACACGGTGTGGATCAACTACGATGGTGGCAGGCGAGTCATCCGGTTGTACATGGCCCTCGTTGGAAATCCGAAGCCGGCGTCTCCGGCTCTGCAAGCACCTCTTGATCTAAGCGAGTTCCTGAATCAGCGCTCTTTCTTCGGCTTCGCCGGGTCGACTGGGGAGACTTACCAGCTCAACTGCGTGCTGGCGTGGAATCTGACGGTGGAGATCTTGCCGGAGGACGACACCAGCGCTCTCTCGGGGTGGAAGTTGGGAGTGGTGATCGGCGCCGCTGCGTTAGTCGGGTTGGCGCTTGTTGTAGGGGTGGTGGTGTGGGTGTACATGAGGCGGCGGAGGGTGAGGGACGTGGACCCGAGGGCAGTGGTGGCGGGGACGCTCAAGAGCCTACCAGGGACGCCGAGGGAGTTCGAGTTCAAGGAACTGCGGAGGGCGACGAGGAACTTCGACGAGAAGATGAAGCTCGGGCAGGGTGGGTTCGGGGTGGTCTACCGGGGTATTTTACCGGGGGAGAACCGCGAGCTGGCGGTGAAGAAGTTTTCCAGGGGAAGCAGCGGCACCGATGACTTCCTCAAGGAGCTCACCATCATCAACCGCCTCCGCCACAAGCATCTTGTGCCCCTCGTCGGTGAGTCTTTCAATTAGTGTTAGTGTTGCAGAAATCGATTTCTCGAGTAGAAAATTTGATCAATTGATCTCTTAATAACAAGCAGGATGGTGCCATGAAAAGGGGATTCTGCTTCTGGTGTACGAGTACATGCCGAACGGCAGCCTGGATCAGCATCTCTACGGCGGCGACAACAACCACCGGCCTCTGCTGGGGTGGGAGCGGCGCTACAACATCGTGGCCGGGGTGGCCTCGGCGCTGCACTACCTCCACGAGGAGTACGACCAGCTCGTGATCCACCGCGACCTCAAGTCCTCCAACGTGATGCTCGACGCTGGCTTCGGTGCGCGCCTCGGCGACTTCGGCCTGGCGCGCGCGCTGGAGATCGACAAGACCTCCTACGCCGAGCTGGAGCTGGCCGGCGTCCCCGGCACGCTGGGCTACATCGCCCCTGAGTGCTTCCACACCGGCAAGGCCACGCGCACCTCCGATGTCTTCGGCTTCGGGGCCGTCGTCCTCGAGGTCGTCTGCGGCCGCCGCCCCCGCGGCGACAACGGACAGTTCCTCACCGACTCGGTCTGGAAACTCCACGGCGACAGCCACATCCTCGACGCCGTCGACCCGCGCCTCGACGGCGAGTTCGACGCCAAGGACGCCGAGCGCCTCCTCCTTCTCGGCCTCGCCTGCAGCCACCCAATCCCGTCCGATCGTCCCAAGACAGAGACCATCCTCCAGATCCTCTCCCGGTCGGTGCCGCCGCCCACAGTGCCAGCCGCGAAGCCCTCCTTCGTGTGGCCCGCCGGCCCCGTAGACGATGAGGAAGACGACGACCTCCGGCTGATGCGCAGGGCGGCGACTAGCATGAGCATGAGCATGACGTCGTCAAACTATGCAACATCATCCGGGTACACGACCTCGCAGTCGCAATACCTCAGCCGAGATGGACCTCCTCAAGTCTGACAGCGAGGCTTATCCCCAAAAGGAAACGACTCTGGAGGAGCTCAAGCAATCTAGCCAATAAACTAGGACTATTATTTGCAGTGAGAAGGACGTTAATGGCCGCCGGTCTTCTCAACAAATCCATCGCAATCGCATCGCATCGCATCGCCTCGTCATGCAAAACAAATAGCATTCATTTTGATTCCTTCTCTCGATCGGTCGTCGTCTTCAGGCCTCCGTAGCTGTCCCTGTATTAACCTTCCCGTTACTTGCTTGTATAATGTCAAAGTCAATATGTAATTGTGGTCTGCTACTTTAATCACGCTCCTTGATTTTTTTTTTTTTTTTTTCAACGGAAGAAATCGGCAAAGAGGAGAATTGGCTGAGAATATCGTACCGGTAAATAAATATTTATCGTTCTCACTTTTACATCATCATTTAAGTATTCTATTCTATAAATATCTTAAATTTCATAATTAAATATTTTACTAATTAAATATTTATGATCTAGTCCATCAAATATCTCATAAATTAAATATTTATAGGTCACATGATTATTATATTAATTTATATTTAATTATACATTTAAATAAAATTAGTTATATTTTCTAATTCTTCATTTTAATATATTTAATTTACCATCTATCTATAAATATTTTTTTTACTTAATGTTAATTAGTATGTTTTAATAATTATTTAATATTTATTTAAATAGAAAAATTTTGTACCAAAAAAATTAAAAAAATTAGTCTCCTTTTTTATTTTTTATTGAATTGTAATAAAATAAATAAATTACCGTGGCCCACCGTTTAATGGAAAGGTACGTCCGGTTGGATAGAAATTATCGGTATAAATTTATATTCGATATCTTTCAAATATCTACCATGGCCCATGGGAATATTTAAGAAGGAGCATATTTAAAGAAATATCGTATTCAAATATCTCTCGCCAAATAAATT
>JBAMIE010186034.1:0-12579 GCA_037177295.1 Kaempferia parviflora | reverse complement strand
TCCCAAACTAACGCAGCCCACAGGATGGTCTTCCTGCAGCGTTCCGCACCTCCTAACCCTCGCAAGCGGCGCCCTGCTCCCGTCTCCGACGACGATCTCCAACCCCGATCTCAACCCCGTCACGTCGCCGCTGCTGCCGTAGCCACCGAAGGGAGCGACGGAGGAGACGAAGGCAGCGAACGGGACATCGCCGCATTGATCTCCGTCCTCGCCGACGCCGGGTGCACCCTACTGGCTACGTCAGGTGCCCCACCTTCACTCCCAGCTGATCCTCACCGGTTCAGCCGCTGCCTCGAAGGACGCCTCTCCGTCGACCCCTCCCTCCGCTCCCGTTTCGTCGCCGGTTTATCTGCGTACACACGCACCCCTCAAAATCTGAAGAGGTCGGAACTTCTTCTTCTTTTGGCTCCTTAACCACCCTGGCTCTCCTCGACACCATTATTTCTTCTCGTTTGGATGTTCTGAATCGCTCATTCTGATCCAGGGTTCTAATTCCGGCATCGCAAGATGGTGGCTCCCGGAAAGGAGAAAGCCTGGCTCGGATTCTTCTCCTGGTCGCCCCTATCCAGGCCCAGATTCTGCTTCTGCTTCTTGAAAAGATTCCTGAGCACTTTGATGCCTATGGAAATGGTGGTTTACCTCTCAAGGACGATGTAGCCAGGCTTATTGTCAAACACTTTATGTGGCTTGATTTCCTGGTTGATGCAGAGGGGTTCATCGAGAAGCTTATGGAAGTTGTCTCCATATCACCTCCTCAGCTAAAGAAGGAGATAGTTGGCTCTCTCCCTGAGATCATTGGCGAGCAGTGCAATGGAACAGTAGTGACTGCTCTTGACCGGTTGTTGCAGGAGGATTCGGAGGTCATTCTGCCTGTACTCGATTCTTTCTCTAACTTGAACTTGGATGAGCAGTTGCAAGAACAGGTTTTGATGTTCTCTTGTTTTTATTATTTATTTATTTATACAAAGTGACATTTATTTTCTTCCCATCTTTCAACTCTTAACAAGCTTGATGGGGCTGTTAGTTTTAATATCTTTTCTCTTGATTGCACAAAGGCCATCACCACAGCCTTATCTTGCATTAGAACAGTTGAAGCAGACCATATGCCCCATTTGCTTAGATTTCTATTGCTCTCGTCTACACCAGCAAATGTTCGTAGGATATTATCTCAAATCCGTGAGCAGTTAAAGTTTGCTGGGGTTATCAACTCTCATGCATGCAGAAACAAGAAGCTTAAAGGCAAATCACCAGTTGATAGCACTGATGCATCGATCCTTGATGCTTTGCGATTGAGTCTCCTTTTCAAAAATGTATTTGAAATTTGCAGAATTATCTGTTTTTTGAGATATCTGCATAGCACATATTTACTACTTGCTTTAACTGCAGATACTCTCAGAGGCAATTTTGAAAGAGATGAACTCCCTAGACCAACCTCGCGAACATAAAGTCATTGATGTATGGCTCATCGTTCTCATTCACACAAATGGAGGTTGCATGATGAAAAATGCAGAAAGGACGCTTAAGAAGAAGATTTTGGATGGCTGTTTTCATAAAACTCTTTTTGAGCAATGCATTAATGGGCAGAGGGAACTTGTCAAGGTTATTACTCTTCTATAGTTTTTTCTATGCAGTATTTGATGATTCTGAGCAAAAAACAAGGCAGACATATTCATACTTCTCAATATAACTGTAGTGTATTGTATCTCTAATTTGTCAATTCAGGATTACTTCCCTTCATTTCTCTCTATCACTGCATACTTACTCTCATGCAAAGAACCGCAAGCTAAAATGTTTGGCATCCACTTGTATACGTCATTGTTCGAAGAGTTCAGTGATACCTACTCAAGGCAAGAAGTAAGCATATCCGTCAATACAGATTTCTTGATTTATGTAAAATTACCTATCCATATGACAATATAAATAAATTTTTTTGTGCTTCTCCAAGAACTTAATTAATTATTACCTTATTTATTTTATTTAATAATACAACTTACAATAAAATATGACTTTTTTTATCCTGAAACAAGATATACACATCTCTTAAAATTTAATTTCTGTCAATTAGATCCTTGGTGCATTGGTCACACATATAGGTTCAGGAGTTGGTCACGAAGTGTGTTCTGCTTTGGAAACTATGATCTTAGTCACATCAAAGTATGCTGAGCAGTTAGTTCCAATTTCTTCGCATATAAATGGTAAGATTGCCCAAATTTTTGTTCTTCCTTAGCTGACCTTTTTCTGCAATTGGAGGTAAGCTGCCTGCTCTTCCTTACATGTGTTTTTTTCTCTCAGGTATCTTGGATTATTTAGATGGATTTCATGAACACAATCTGCGCAAGGTTTTGAGCTAGTTATCAATAGCATTTTGCAGCCCTTCATTTCATCCAATTATCTTGTTTCTATTGCACATGGTAGGTTTATGAAGTCTTCTGTCAATTGGCATTAGCTGCTTACTCAAGTGCAAATTCAATTGGTTCTTCAATTTTAAATGAACTTTTGATTATCGTCAGAAAACAGGCAAGTTTCAGTTGTTTACAATATTTGAAGTCTGGGTTTCTTTTTCATTTATTCTTTCCTGCTTGAAGCTTAGTTGATAAAGAGAGTTTGTTTATTTACCTTGATTTTCTTGCAGGTTGGAAATCCAGATACCAAGTACAGAAAAATGGGAATAATTGGTACAATAAAGATAGTTGCGATCCTTGGTGGTGTCAATGCTACTGCATCTTACATGTCAACGCAGGTCTCTTTTGATATTGTGAAATGAGGAACTATGCTAGTTTGTTCCATTGCAACAAGTGTTTAGACTGATAATTTTTGTACTATATAATATTTTAAGTGATTTACAATATCACTATTGCTTTATTCATTGGGGACTTCTCATTTGCAATGAATGCCATAATGCTTTGCCTTTGTATTCTGTTAAAAAAAATACAACTGCCAAGTAGTTGATCTAATACACAAAGGCTTGGATGGTACCTTACCAAACAAATGCATACTTGGTTCCATGCATTTTGTCCTTTTGATAGCATTCAAGCAGACATTGGATGAATCTTGATCTGTGCTTATTTATCCCAAAAAATTGCGACCAACACAGGTTGGCAATGATGATAATAGTGTCTACTTGGATGGATATAAAGTAAGAGTGGATGGAAGAGAGGAATGATATGAAAATTAAAGAGAGTATGAATTGAGTGTACTATTTGCTTGGGTTGTTATATAACTGCAGTCCAACTTCCAACTTCCAACTGCTTTTGGTGCATATCTATTTGGGTAATGTGGTGGTGTTGTGGTTATAATTTGACTCCGATTTTCTGTGTTATTGGATCGAGTGAACTCTCTATTGCTTCTATTTTTTCATGTTTGTCTTTTCTTTTTATGTTTTCTCTCAAGAAAAATTAAATAATATGCTCTCTTCTTGATTATTTGGAATGAAAAGAAAAATCAAAAGAAGCGGAAACCAAATCCTTTTAGAATCTTTTCACCACCCTTCTCCATTCATTGGATTTGTCTAATTCCTTCGCTATTTGTATATGCATTATGATTGATGGGATGTTTTTGGTTGAAAGATATGCAATAGTGCATGATTTTCTATTGAATGTTTTATATGCAGAAATCAAATGGTGAAGAAGCTCTGGAACTTCTGAAATTATCTGTTGATTCATGCAGATTGATGAGTCAGCCATTGATCCTTCTTTATGATGAACTGATTGTTTTATTGGAGAGCACAACTTTGCAACCCGCAATAATTGAATGGTTTGTATTTCTTGTTCTTATCTTCTAGCTTTTTGTTATCGTAAAAGAGAAACATATGGCCTGGATTGTCCCTTATTAGTTCTGGAAGTGATTTATGATGATTGAATTATTTCAATCAACTATCTTATAGGATAAGCCAACATGTTGGGGAATTCGAGTCTCTTTTTCTCTCTGATCTTGTGGAAGGCCAATTGCAAGTTAAATCCACATCCAATGGCATAGAAGGTTAGTTACACTTATGGAATTTTTTTCTTTACGATTTGATAGGCAGAAATTTGTAACGAACTGGTACAAACTAGTATTACATGATGTATAAAAATTCTCTCTTTATTTCAGGAGAATTATGGATGAATCTCGATGGTGTTGATTCTCCTGTGTGCCTTAATGTCTTGCCATTACTTTTCTCCTCGATGGAGCAGTAATTTTTTCAAACTACTTGTGTAATCTGATTTCCCATTCATCTTTGCACTAATCAGGGGGTATGACACTTTTATTGGCTTCAGGTGTTCATCATCTTTACAGTTTCTGCCTTCTCAGTTTCTGTTACTATCCATTGTAAGCAATGATGATTCTGCCTTTTCCCTCTAAACATTACATCACTTTTCAATACATTTCTTTTCTTTTAAAAGGTTGAAAGGGTGACAAATCACGGATCTCTTGGTGGAATAGATGCTCTTCTGGGTTGTCCTATGCATCTTCCTTCTTTTAAGGTGAAATATCTAAAGGCCTAAATTTTTGAAATACAAAAGCATTGCAGAATGTTCTTCTTGGCGATGAAATATATATGCATCTTCCTTTTTAAGGTGAAATCACGGATCTCTTGATGGAATAGATGCTTGTTTTTCTTAGCTGAGCTATTACTGACTTCGTGCTTGGACTTTGTCTTATTTTCTCTGTCCTTGGGTTACCATTACCATTTTTCTAATGTTTTTTTTTTTTCCGGAAGTACTTATCATGAACCTTGAGTACCAATTTGTAATGGCATATTCTGAGGATAAGCTTGGGTGTAAATCCTATCATATTTGCATATGTTTAGAAAAATATTTCGTGTCCAAGCCCAATGCTAGAAAGTTTAACATTCCAAATATACGGAAATGCAGAAAAAAAGAAAGATAAAAAGAAGACCAATCTATGTCAGAATATCCAAAAATTATCTGCACGGTACCACCAATCAGGAGAGCTCAAAATCTGAGGGTATCCCAACAGAGATACAATTTGTTGGACAACAACTAAATTATAGTCGATACATGCTGACTAAACAAAAAGAATTGCAAGGTGGAACCAACCCAATAAGGGGTCCAACCAATTGGAGAATCATCGTTGAGCTACATTGGTTCTGTACACAAAATTCGTCATGTGCTAGGCCTATTATGTGCAATGACATCATTCCACATTGTCAATCCTAACTAAACAAAAGACACATTGGCAGAAAATGGAAAATACTGTTTTTTTTTAAGAAATCATAGCCATAACCCTACCCATTTCAGTTAGGCATGCATATATATGCAATTCTAGAGGAAATTCTTTTGCAAATGCACTTTGATCTGAGAACTTGAATGCCATGGCACAAAGTGAAGGAGTATAGCAATCCACTGAAGAAGAGACTAGAATCTCCCAACCCCATAAAGTCATACCTTAAGCATCACAGAATTGAGAAGGGCTGTTACTAGAGATCATATCCTGAATTGTTGGGACTGAGATTAGGTGAACGAATTGTTCTTATAGGTGATACTTGTTCACTTTTCTCCAAAATATGTTGATGTGATCTAGACTTGCATAATACAACTTTGAAAAACATGAGTAATCCAAGTGTAGTTTGACTAAGACTCCTTCTAAATGATAAGTCGCCATCCATCCCCCCACTTGATTAGATAAACATAATGAGGAGGCATTACGTGCACTCTAGATGTCATGCCCATTCCAAGTATGAGCAATCTATTAGAAATGATTCCTTAATTTCATTGGCAAAGGGCACATAACCGGTGGAGAAATATATCTGCATATGCAATGTGCGTTAAGATTCTGTACCTACATATTTTTCCCTTGGTGCCACCTCAAGGAGAATCCATAAGCATGTACTAAAGCATGATGCTAGGTTAAGTCATGAAATTTGGATTTACCTCTGTCAAATAATAATGCAGAATCATTTGCAACCATGCAGTCGTGGAAAGTGGACACAATGCAAGCAAGATTCACTTTCTGTAGTTGTTGATCTCACCTGACTTGACATAACTTGAGGATAATTTTGTCGCCATAGCCAATCATCTCATGGCTTGTATCTCTCAGTCAATGATTCCAAGAGAGGGAAGGAATCTTTAAAATAAGATGTGGCATTAGTGATTGAATAGCAAAAACAAGAAGAGATGGCCTCTTTTGCAAGATTTGCAATAATTCGTTATCATCTTAGTTTAGATACATAAATAATGGAAATAAGTTGAAACAAAATACAAAATTGAACAATGATTTGGTTTATCTTATTAGACAATTATCTTAAAAGAGTATTCTTATGACATTCCCTTCCACCTAAAGCTGGAATTCCAAGGAGTTGAAGCGACATTATTTTAAAGGAAATGGTCATTTATGTTATTGTTATCTTCTTCTTTGCTAGTTCCTTAAATAATAGGAGTGAAGGAACACAACCTTGGAAATGTCTACAAATGATATTATTTTTCTCTCACACTGAGTTGGAATGGATATTAAGGTTCTTGAAAGAGTTTTTAATTGCTTGGTTATATGAATGCATGAACTTAATCTCTTATGCATCAACATATACTATACAATAAACATGTTGAAAATTTTCTCCTAACACCTGTGTGTCTCCCCTGAATTCTCATTTTAGTGGAAAGTAGATAAAGAAACCTAACTGTCTTTTGAGTTGAACACAAGTAGAAAGAGACACAGTAGTAAATGTTTTTATGGTTGTTTAAAGTGTTGATAGGTTCTTGTTGCATTTGGTTCCTGTTACTAACTTGAAATCTATGTTGCAATGACATTGGCTTCTTGTAATTATGCTGCTCATGCCAATGCAATACCATTCATGGCGAGATAGCATCTTATGGTATTTAACGTGTCTCATATTTCCCTGGTTGGTACAAGAGCAAATCTTGAAATAGTGTAGAATACCTGATGAGGATTCATAAATTGATAGGCGAAAGGTGGAGGAAGGTGAGGAAAAGGTGGATTTAAGGATGATAGTGGCTTGGTTGCTCAGATTTTAGGTTGTATTTCCTTGCATCACTTCTCTAGTAAGAGTTAAACAAGTAATGATGCCTATAAAATAAGGTATCATGATAGACTAGCGACCAGTAGAGATTTGGTTGTTTTGGTAAGCTAGGGCGGGGGATTTTTTTCGGGGACAAGATGTGGTAGATTCTTTTTGGGCAGGACTAATGTTTCATTGATCTTTTTATACTAATATACAATGAAGTTTTTTGTTCATTTTTAAGAAAAAAATAATTAAATGAAAATACTTTCAACTAGCCAACAAACTAAATAAAAAAGAATTTTATGCGAATTATATTGGGATTGTGCAAACTTGGTTGTTGAATTTGCCAAGCATTTAGATCTCTTGATAGACATCTATCTCTCTTAGTCTTACAATTTTAAAAGCTTTTTACATGTTGAACCTATTACACTCGATCTCGATTTCTATTCATATGGTGATGCATGAAATCACAACTCTATGTACATGATCTCAATTTTAGCCTCTTGTAATTTTGTCGGTATTTACTTTGGGTCTCGAATCTCTTGCAATAAACCCCAATGTCTCTTTCTATATATATTTCTTACGTTTTATCTTTTTTAATTGGTAAATGTGTATATAAACGAGTCAAAATGTACAATGCTTGTCATGAGTGCCTACTCATGCCTGATACATGCACCTGTACTCTCTTGAAGATACTCTCTACATCAATCCTGATCCCTTGAAACAAGCAACTATTCCTCGCCAACCATACATATTGTATCATAGAAGAAACAACAAGGTGACGATCCTTCGCTAAAACCCTACTCCCGCCGTAAGAATGCTTGAAAACTCGAAGCATCCTCCTATAGATAGACATCCCATGATGTATATGCGACCACTGCCTGATCTGTCTCCACAGCTCAGCTACAAGGCACAGCCAAAGAAGATATGCTCCTGCGCCTTCTCCTATAACCCTTAAAAAGTGTAGCTCCTATCCTCCAGGTACTCTTCCCTAGTCCTCTAGGCGCCCCACACGTCCCCGGTCCTACAGTTAGGTAAATCACGGGTGACTTTTGCCTTTGAACAGTGACCATTGGCATTTTGCTGATAGGAATTGACCTCCAGACCTCTTGGTGGGTCTTACCTTTTATCCTTGATTGTATTAGTGGAAGCCAAAGAGTGGGGACAAAGAAAGGGAATAAGGGTGTTTAGAAAATTGAGGAAAATGGTGTATTTGAGCTGAGAAGAAATATGGTCTTGTGAGGAAGCAAAGTAAAGTTGGACTTTGATGCCACTTAACACAATTGCAGGTTAGATCTGATAGTCACACAAGACTTGATACGGTGATAAATTTGATAAGGAGTAAGGACTATGACAAAATAGACTAGGTTTATTGGAAATAGTAAAAGTAATAAAATTATTTGTAAGTAAAAATAAAATAATAAAAATAGATTATGATCCGATTTCTTTTATTGGACAAATTATTTTAAGAATCTATTCTTATTACATCACAGATTCTTCAAACTACAATTCTCTCATCACGGGTGAAAATCTATAGTTTTTAATCATCTACAATGGAAAAAAGGTTCTTTTTAATGTATTTAGCCTACATTTCTGTATATTCCAGTAGCATCTTAGTTAACTAGCATATATACCTATGTTGAGAGTGGCAGCCCTTTGATCATATATCTTGGCTACTCAATGTAGACTATGACTTGTAGGTTGTCACTGGCATAGAAAGTTCACCTTCCTGTAAGCCTCTGAGAATTATTGTGTTCTTGCATTTTTATCAGGATCTCATGTTAGTAGGAAAAGAAGGTGACGATTAAATAAAATCATAAGTGAGAAAAGTTGATGATAATTGATGTTTTTTTCTTGCACTGCAGCAGTTCTTGGTTGGAGCAGATGGGAAAAAACTCACAGATAAGCAGAGATGGATCATATGTTCCTCCATCTACTATGCAATAAATTGGATAAGGGAGCTGGTATTTTTTTATCTTGTTAATTTCTGGTGGTTTATTATATAATTATGCTTAGGATGCTTAATGATGTACTTGCAGCTTAATGCCTTCAGTACACAAATCATTGGTAGAGTGGGTCATTTTCCAAGTGAAGAGCTAGTGCCGAAAATCATGAAGCGTTTGAGAAACTTGGTGTGAGTATTAAATTAGTCGACATTTTCAAACTTTTAGATCAGATCAAGAGTACTGTTTTACTTAGAGTGTCTCATCCAAGGTCAATTTACTCTGATTGCTATTGCCAATGCATAACTCTATTTGTGATAACTAACTACATTTGTGTTCCAGCAATAAGCACAAATAAATGATATATAAGTTGTCTATGTCAATCTTCTATACAACTAGGGCAAGAAGAGAGAATTGTTACTCAATGCTTCATCTATATGATTTCACAACATATGCTAAATCACTAATATGCCAGTATATGATGCTAAACTACTATTCTTGTATCTGCTTAACTCAATTACTTGATATATCATATTAATACTTAATTCAAGATCTCTGGAGTGAATAGAAATATGTTTTCGGTGGCAGTGCAACTGCTCCTTCATTTAGCGTACTAACCCAAATATTCAAACCGAAAGCAAACTACTACAAAATATATCAAAGATAAAATTCTACCTGGATCTGTTAGTTAATGAAGACAAAGGGAATATGCAATGTAGGGGTGAGAAAAGTGACGGAGTGTGACAATCAAAATCATGAACGAACTAATTCTTATGATTGCTTGAGTGGTTTGTGGGGATTTTGGTTGATATGAATCTCAAAGGTAACATGTTTCAAATTCTCTGGAAGCTTTATTATATGTTTTCTAAATCATTAAAGTGTTATTTGTTTGATGTAATCCTAACAGAAGTATCCTTCGTACAGTTTATTGGAGGGATTGTTGAATGCTTATCTCAAGTGTTACCCTTTATCGCTACCTGAACTCCATTATTCTGCGGAACACTATGTCTCATCTTTCAGCAGGCGCGACAATACAAAATCAAAGGGAAAAAAGAGCACGCCTAGTATTTTGCATGACAAAAACCAAAAACAGAAAAAAGATTCAATGACGGTAGAAAAACCAGATGCTAATGGCAAATTCCGACAGCCTACCATCATGGATGTATTGAGAAGAGCAGGGGCAATTGAAAGCCAGGAAGTTTCAAGCGCAGGTTCTTCAGGTGCAACACCTAACAGGCCTCACTGTCAGGAAAATGATGAGACTGCTGGTTGTAATGAACTTGGGCTAGTTGATATCTCAGAAAAGCCTATTTGCTTGGAATCACAAAGATTCAAATTCAGACCTCTTCTTGTTGGTTGCCTATCCATATTGAGCTTTTCTGAGGTACACATGAAAATTAGAAACCATGTGTCTTGCTTTGCTCGTGGTTTCTTTGTTTTACGATAGTGTACTTGGTGGCATGTTTAGATTGCATCCTACTGTTATTGGTTGATTTATTTCCTCCTAATCCAATAGTTTATTTCTGACCTCATAATAGTTGGGCCTATGTAGAGCATTAATATGTATGGTTTTAGAAATGCCTCACTTGTCCTGCATATGCAATTGCCTAGGCATATTTTGATTGAGACCACATAACAACTATGTAAAGTCACATAAGGTATATGGAGGCTGCATATGCAATTAAAAATACCTTATTTGGTTAATATAAACCAATTTAAACTGAACCAAGTTGACTTAGAAGTTAGAACCTTAAGCTATCCACTTTAGTAGCTTGTATCTTGTAATTGTTGTTTTAAACACTTGCTTTGAAAGTGGTAAACACATTAGACATCAATATAAAATTTTCACTAATTTAATAGATTGTTTATGCTACTGCTTGTACCTCCATACATCACAAATGCAAGATGTAGTGGGTCAACCACATTTTTTAATTTTTGCCTTTTGAACTGCATATTGTCTAAAACCTTCATTCTCACATGTGGTATATTCTAGATCTTTGCAAGCAAGGTATGTTTTCTTAATCCAACACAGGTTTCTTTTTAAAGGAATCCAACATGTTGGATATAGTCCTTTTAAACGGAATCCAACCTTAAGCTCAGGGCATCATATTGTAAGAAACCTAAGTTACAACTAGATTGTATCTAAACTCAGGAAATTCCATATATTCTTGTATCTTCTAGTCAATTCATTTAAGAGTGATTTCTTGATACACTTGGCTATTGTTTGGCTTCATGATATGCTTTTCTACATGATCTACAATCCACTATGCAATAGTTCTTAATGTTCATTTCATATTTTGGTTCTTATCAATGTTGGCTTGTTTATTGTCCATAACAGAGCCAAGATTCCTGCTGCTCTGATTCCTTGGCTGAGGTACTAAAACAATCCAAGAATCATTTTTTCTTTGCCACATGTTTATTCCCTATTTATTTTTGTACATTGATATGTGCGCTGATGTATACTTTTCTTTAGCTACCATTGCATCTCTATCTTATCAGGGATTTTAATTCCAAACTGGAGTATTTGAGTCCCTCCAGCAAACTTACCACAACTTGTTCAGTGAAGACACTAGCTGGTTACACCAGAATGGCAACTGGTGAGTTTTTGAATAGAGTTAGACCACTGTTTACCAGCCTAAAGAAACATCTAGGTTCTGCAGTCTCATTTCTTCAATATGGTAAGTTCAACAACATTTTAGTTATAAAAATTCTTTTCGAATTAGGTTTATAAATATTTGTATGACTCATGAGCTTATAGGATCAGAATCATGTGAAGACCATTGGAAATCTAGTTCATTAGCTGCTGGAAATCCAGATTTACCATACATATTCGTTTCAAAAACTTCAGTTGCCACTTCTGTATTTAAAGAAGTTCTTTATTGCTACAGCAAGGTACTATTTTGAGTAGTAGTTGATAGTCTTTGTCGAGGGGAATGTGTTTAAGTTTTTTTTTTTGTTGTTGTAGTTGCTTAGCATGCCAGACATCTTCCTCAAGACAAACTTGTCAGTTCTAAGGGACATGCTAGAAGCATTTCAGCCGATTGAGAAGTTGGATCAGTTCTTGTTCACCGTCAAGCCATTGCCAACCCCCGGAAGCATAGATTACTTATACTGTGGTGCATTTGGTTTTTTTGAGGGCATCATGGACATTGGTGATGATTCATTTGCTCAGCTCATGTACATCATTATGTAAAATTTTGAAGACAGTTTGATATACACAAGACTTTTGTAATGCAGCATATTCATTCTCCTTTACCCTGGCATCAGAAGCATTAATTACCCTTGAGTCGATTGTGAACTCTTATGCTATGCTTACTGAGCCATCTCTGGATAGAAATGGGAAGACAAATGACAAGGGATCGTCTGAATGCATTGTTGAATTTCTAAGAAGCAGGCTTGCTCTATCTTCGCGGAAGCTTTTATTGCAAGATCCATGCAAAGAGGACAGTGACAAAGGAAATAAAAATAGGGTAAATCTGAATAGTTTGCCTATCTTGTTACTCCTTGTTCATGCTTCCTAACTCATTTCCTCTCGCTTTCAGGGTGATATGATACAGAAAATACTCCAAATATACCTCAAATATAGCGAGTCCACTTCTGATCTACTTGATGAACTAGCATGCAAAGTATTACCTCAGGTGGTTGAATTTTGTATTCTTAAATACTTCATTGGACCTA
>JBAMIE010186025.1:0-12580 GCA_037177295.1 Kaempferia parviflora | reverse complement strand
CAAGTAAACTTCGGAGTCTCTTCTTTCTTTATGTTTATTAATTATAGAAGTTGTGTTGTGCTAACGTTTTAATCCCTGCAATAGTAGCTCGAGATTTCTTATTTTGATTTGCAGGTTATCGACTTCCGCATCAGTCCGGCTGATAACCAATCCTAACAAGTAACATATACTATATCATAGTCATTAATTAAAAAATATCAAACAAATGCAATTGTTGAAAAAAAATACAAAAAACTTTTTTTTCAACCCAACGTCTAGAACTGACGATTATAATAGTCCAAAACTTAAAAAAGAAAAATTAAACCGCCGATGGATGATTTTTTGAGGATTAAATCGAAATCGGATCAACGAGTACCCAACTCAAGGTCGAGCCTACTCATTATGGAAGGTCGAGTACCCTTACTTATTTTAAATTTTAGAGTAAAATAAAAATATTTTCTTTAATATTTATATCCTTATTAGCGAACATACATTACAAGGCACGTGAGGAAGCATAGAAAAAAATCGTTCGTTGCGTGGCGTATATCCATTGGTTGAGAAAAGTACGTCGGACCCCGATCCGCGTGCTCCGTATTTACTATCTTTTCAACCGTTCGATTGGCATGGATCCAATGGTCGACATTCCTCCTCTTATCTTCCCGCCCTTCCCCTGTCCCCTACTTAAATGCGCTCGCTCCTTCGAGTTCGCCATCAAACTCTGCATCTGGAAAACCCTAATAACCAGCCAGTTCTTTCATTATCCGGCGATCGATGGCGAGGACGAAGCAGACAGCGAGGAAGTCCACGGGCGGTAAAGCTCCACGGAAGCAGCTGGCGACGAAGGCGGCGAGGAAGTCGGCCCCCGCCACTGGCGGCGTGAAGAAGCCACACCGCTTCCGGCCTGGGACGGTGGCGCTGAGGGAGATTCGAAAGTACCAGAAGAGCACCGAGCTACTCATCCGCAAGTTGCCGTTCCAGCGCCTTGTCCGCGAGATCGCTCAGGACTTCAAGACGGACCTCCGCTTCCAGAGCTCCGCCGTTTCCGCTCTCCAGGAGGCCGCCGAGGCTTACCTTGTGGGTCTCTTCGAGGACACCAACCTCTGCGCGATCCACGCCAAGAGGGTCACGATCATGCCTAAGGACATCCAACTTGCCCGTCGGATCCGCGGAGAGAGGGCTTGAGAGCGCTTCAATTATCGTGTAGATGTAGTTCGTCTTCTCTTTTGTTAGTTGTGGAGTTTGGTTTCGTATCTTGATGTAGAAAATATGTATTTTGGAAGTTCTATATGGTTACGGTAATCAATGTTTTATAAGATTATGGCGTTTGTAAGGCATGAACAGTTGCAACAAATGTTTCCTAAGTTGCTACTAACTTGACCTTCACAGACGTGTAGGTATTGGAGGTGTGAAATGCTCGAGCTGTAATCTTTTTTGCCATCCCCAGGCAACAAAATCAGGTTCGTCTAGACCATTTTTTTTATTGTGAATATGTTTCGACAAGTAATTACATGGTCTGCAAGTTTACACATTGGTTGATTAATTATTAGTGTTGGAAATTTGAATGGAAAAGAGGATGGAAGGGAGAGGATTCCTTTGTGTATGTAAACTTTAGAGGTTGCTTGGTTTGTGAAAGCATAGAGAATAGGAATAGGGATGATTGTAAATAATAAAGGCTTCAATCTGATTTTCATTTATCTCATTTTGCTCAGTAATGATATATTCCCATGTTTGGGGGATTGAATTTGTGGGATCCACTATCAATTTTTCAAATCAACCACTAACTTTTAATCTCTTTTTCATTCTCCACTTTCATTCCATCCAACTAAGCATCTCCTTAGCCTCACATTGGTAGTTCTAGGGTATTATAATTGGTCTATATTGTTTCACATGCATCGATGATTTGAGCAAATGCATGGGAGAGACTCATGTGTGGGTATGTAGGGGTATAAATTTATGGTCTGGATTGCACTGAACCAAATTAATTTGTGTGTGAGCATGACTTATATGCATCGAATTGGCCAAAGGGAAGGACCTCCTACATAAAGAGGTCTAATCTTGAGCAGAAAAAAATTGGTAGTCTACCTGTGATAGCATCTGGTGCTTTGTGTAGATGGTGGTTTACCTTTGTATCCTGGAAAATAAATGCAAGCAATCTCAGTTGTTGACAACAGGCTCTGCAAGATATCTCTTCCAAACAACTCAACTTTCCAAGCAGCTCTTGCTACTTGGTAGCTTGAGATTATCTTTATATAATTTCAATTCAACTAAAACACTTCCCCTCTATCTCTGATAATAGATTTCTCAACAATTAGTTGTTCTTTTTGTTGTGCCAGTTCTTGCTCCTGGTAGCTACTTTTTCTTTCTTTTGTTGCTTTGAAGTTTAACTCATTTGTTGAATCCTAGTACACTATACACATCTTGAATTATGATTAAACTACTATGCTAGAAAAATGTCATTATATTAGCTGTTTTTCTTTGAAGTTCATAGCCTGATTGACTATCAAAATGAGGGCTTACTTGTATTCATATATAGAGATTAATTAGGGAAAGACTAGTATCTAACAATTTATTTTTTGTCTTGTCAAACAGATGAGAATGATGCCAAGTTGAAGGTCAATGTAGGCCTTAGTAAAACTCTCTTTAGAGCTAGGGTACTGCAGAATTCTAAATTGTGCTGATGTGGTTCTTGAGAGTGAGAACGACAAGTTGGAATATAATGGAATCTCTATCAGCCTTCGCTCCTGCATATAAATGCATGTAATTTAAATGATCAAACAAAGGTTAATAATAGACAACTAGATTCCAACCAGTGAATGAGAATAGAGTTGATACTTAAATTGTCATAAACTGTACTCAACCTCAAATCCTTTTGTGGCATTCAACTTTGTAAAATTGAGCAAATACAAGGTTGGCTAAAATGTCTTGCCATTTGCAGATTGTTTCTTTAATATCACTGTTGGTGCAAAATGGACTGCAGTTTGATCCGCTCATAAAATCCACAGTTTTTATAGCTGTAAAAATGAGCATGCTATATTTCTCTTTTCCATTCTCTGTTAAGTTTCCAAATGCTGTCAGAATCGATCATTACGTTTCAATCTTTGAATCTAACAATGAAATTTCTTATTTAACTTATAAAACTGGAGGACATTTATAGCTTATTAGTCTTCGATATTGCTTGTAAGGATCCACAAATTTAGGCAATGTATGAAACTGAAAAGAACTTTTGCTATATTATATACAAACATGTGTAAACTATTTGACTATAAAATCACGATTGCTGTGGACTGTAATTTTCAATAAGTACACGTGATTTTGGTAGACAATTTTCTTTTTCTTCCATCTTTTTTGGAGTCCTCATGATAATAACATCTTTAAATTGAAGTTATTAGATTAGCAGTGGGGTTGACTGTTCAATGAACCGAATTAATTGAAATTAAATAAATTGAACCGATAAAATATTAATTAATTTAATTTTTTTGTAATAAAGATGGAATTATGAAAAAGTTAATTGAAACAATTAGATTTTTTTTTTTTTTTTGCAAAAAAAATTGTAATACCGAAACAATGTCCCTGCTCAACAACCCCGTGATACATGCTGAAAAAACCCGTCCCTGTTTTCTTTTTGTTGCATGCTTACCGAACCTCATCATGATTCAAATTTTCTGTTCAACCAACCACGAAGAAGAATCTTATCCAAACATGTAAACTATGACTAACGATGGATTGGTTTGTTATATGACATGCTTAACACGGAGCTTCGTGGTCTACGTGGACATGCTTATCCATATATAAAATCTTTCATTATTATTAAAATATATAAGAAAGATACATGCTATACTTTTTATTATTATTATTATTTTATACCTTTGAAACTTGGTTTGATGATGTGGAAAGGTTTTATTGGGGCAATAACGAAGGATTATCCTAGGACCAACATGGTAAAAAGTAATTCGCTCATTTTCATTGCCTCCGTTAGCTGATCTATCTTTGGATTTATGGGGGATTACTGGTCGTAGATGCAAGTAATCAGGGTACGAGGGAAAATATACTCAAACTTGATGAGTTTCAACTTTATAATTTAATATAATAATACCACTATACTGTTCCCTTGGACGGATTATCTTAGGACCAAGAAGCACTCACCTTGTGATAAAAAAGACGAATCGCTCGCCCCCAGCACCTCCATCGATCCGTCCTAGAGTCAACAAGGAGGAACATTGAATGTCATAACATTTGTTTTTAGGTAATTGATTATGCTTAAAATTATGCTATTTTAGATGCTTAGTGATAATCTATATAATATAAATAATAGTTTAATCATAAAAGCATGCAGTTTAGAACGCACCACCTCAGCCCGGGACCATGGTGTAGTCGAGAGTTAAATCTTGGTATGAAGTTTTACAGCTCTATAGACGCCACTCAAATACTTATAATTTGGATTTTTTTTTCTACTTTACCTTCCTTCTAATGGTAATGAGCGGCTTAGGACCGCTAGTATAGCGGTTCTATGGAAATCACCCCATATTATATTATGAAAATTATTAATTTTTATAACAAATGAAAATTAATATAATCAAGGTAGTGGCATCTGAACTGCTCCTATAGTTTAATAATTATTATTTACATTTCAAACAATGTCTAGTCATGTAAAGAAGAGATAAATCACATATTCAATTGATAAATTAACTAGAGGTGGAAGTGATTTTTGTTTTTCAGCAGAAATTTAATCCTTTGCCCCCATCTACCACCTCTAGTTAATTAATTTGGCATCTCTGCATCATTATCGTCAAGGAGATGGCTGCTTATTCTTCGATGTCAGATTCTTCGAACTTTCGATGAATTTCCTTAATTTACTCTTCGGGTACATAAACTCGGAGTGGCGTGCCGTTTCATGCTTCATCATCATGAGAGCGTGCCGCGGCCGTTTTTGTTAGGTTTTGATGTTGACGACTTGGTGGAAGGATCGACGACACAATCTCCGCGATTCCGGCATTGATTCATCCTAAGCATTAGCAACTCACCGCACGCTTCTTGCTTCTTCTTTCTCGAATTTACGACACCGTCTCTCTCTTCCTTGCCGTGCCATTACGTTTACTACTTTCCGCACCGTAACATCTAAGGTTACAACGGATTTTATATTTCCTTTTTTCCTAATCCTCCTATTTATTATTTCCATTCCTGATATCTATTTTTATACTTATAAAAAGATCAAGATTTTCTATACTAATAATTTTATTTAATTAATTAAATTAAAAAAAATTCTATACGCCCTCGTTGAATCGAATTCTAAGTAAATTACATCCCTTGTAAGGAGTGACAATTCTGTTCGGATTCGGATTGACGAACGATAATTTAAATCTGACTTGATTATTAATTCGAGTCAAACTATTCAACCTGAACTTAATCAGCTTATTTACACTTAATCAAACCCGACCCGTACCCAACCTAATCCGAATTCAATAAAGAAATTTTGTCTATTAAATTAAAAAAAAATTAAAAAATTACATTTATCTATGCACTCCAAATTTCAAATATTACTATCAAATATAATTATCAATCAAATTACAGTCTAAATTCCGAACTATAATATCAAATCATAAATGCCAGTTCAATCCTAAACCATTAAAATTATACTAATTTCCTAAGGACTTAACGTAAAAAAATCATAATAGCAAATGAGTTCGCGGGTTGTAATTGGGTCACTTTAGGTTGACCTTGACCTAGACCCGACCTATTTATTAATTGAGTCAATTGGGTCGATCCGATTTTGACCCAAACCCAAAACTATTCGACCCTAACTCAATTTTTTCGTGTTCAATTCGAGTTACATTTTTATATCGGGTCAAAAATTACCACCCCTACCTTGGATAAAATACCAACATTTTCTACCTGATTTTGGCTCCAATTTTTATTGAACCAGTGCAGGACATAATCATTAGTTTCCTCTTAATCCCCTCTTTTATTTGTATTTAGGCATCCGTTTCATTTACAAGTAAAGTTTATTTTTTTTTGAAAAATTATTTAACTCAATAGTATATGTTTATAGTTAAGTCTATTATTTTTATCTTTTTCAAATAAATTTATTATTTTTATGAGAATGTTTTAGTTAATAGATATCCAATTTTAGTATTGATTACTAATAAATTAGATAGCCTTTTACCAAAAATTGAACGTAAACGGATGCGGAAACGTACATGAGAACATTGAACTAGAAGTGGGGACCAGATCTGTTGGAAGGCACGTCATTCTTATGGGGGTCTTTGTCACTCACCCCCTCTACAAACACGAGCTCTCTTTCCCCCCTCTCTTCTAGTTCTCATCGCGCCTCGTCTCTAATGATTTAATCCTGGCCTCTAGTTACTTGTCTGTTGTGCTCGACTAGGTTCGAGGCAGCGAAGACGCAGCGGCCGCGAGGAGGAGAGGAAGGGATCTGCAGCAGGTACAGAAAGTGATTTTGCCCGGCCGATTCTTTTCTTGTGATCGTATAAGTCAGTGGGTTGCCTTCTGAGTCGAGGTACTTAAGGTAGAGATCGTCTGTTCTGCTAAGCTTAATTCTTTGTCTGCTATCTCCTGTTTGATCAGCCTTATTTTTTTATTTTTTTATTTTTTTTTTGGAGCAGGTTAGGGATTTGGTTTGGAGGGTTTGAGGAAAAGCAGCAAAGATAGGTTTTTTGAGCTTAACGGTTTGCACTTGTAACTCCGACCTTCGTTTTTAGCTTGAACTTGTTGTGGTTTCTATGATCTTCCTCCTTGGCCGATCGTTGTGGAATTTTTCGCATAGATGATTTATTTTACATACATATATCTTACTTTGGCTGACTCTAAACCGAGTAGCGTGCGTTTTAGGATATGCTTTTATCAGTAGTTGGTGGAGGTTGCTTCCTTTCATATTCATAAGCTTTTTGATGTCTGTAATTATCTCTTCCCATAATCCAACTGCTTTATTCTTTCTTTTCTGGTTTGTGGTAGTAGTTTTCTTCGAAAGGTTAAATGGGCTTCCATGCTAGTATTGATTGACTTTATTGAAAGTTAATAGAAAGAGGCATTATTATTATTATTATTTTTGGCCTTTTTCTTGAACACAATTAAATTATTGGATTGGGTTGTACTTTTTCTTTATTAATTTGTTAATGTTTTGTTTCCCTGATCTTTCTGTTTGTATCAATATGCAGGTAGTCTATTATATATATGTGCGCGGCTCTGTGCCATCATTTACATACCTCTTGGGCCATTTTCATTCTCTGTGGCTGTTGTTACAATTGAGTTAAGCCCGATGTCATTTCGAAGCATAGTTCGTGATGTAAGGGATAGTTTTGGTAGTTTATCAAGGCGGAGTTTCGAAGTAAGACTCTCAGGCTTTAAGGGCCATCGTAAGGGAAAGTCTCAAAGTGCTGGTCATGAAGTACATGAACCTAATCAAGCTATCCAGCAAAGCCGCTGGGCTAGCCTTCCTCCTGAACTACTTCGTGATGTGATTAGAAGGTTAGACGAAAGTGAACCGACATGGCCATCTCGCAAGAGTGTGATCTTTTGTGCAGCTGTTTGCAAATCTTGGAGGCAGATGTGTAAAGAGATTGTTCAACGTCCAGAGCATTCTGGGAAGCTCACTTTTCCTGTATCTTTAAAACAGGTAATCTCTAAGGAAATTATGGTTAATCTCTTCTGATTATTTGACTAGATAGATGAACAGTTAGTTATAGGCATATTGTAGGATCGAAAAGCACTAGAGGGGTGGGGGATGAATAGGTTTTTTTTTACTTTTTTCGTAAAACTATCGATAGTAAATGCAGCGGAAAATAAGAAAAACAAAACACAGAATGACAAAGCCAAGTTTTACTTAGTTTGGATCATGTGACGACTCCTACTCTAAGGCGCGCATGTGAGAGTGTTTTCGTTGGGGAATCTACTAATAAATCGGATAGCTACAAATAAGATTGAAAAGAAAGTACAAATAACTTTATAAATTAAATTATACCGATGATTTCGAAATAAAAGCTTGTGCGTAGTCGTTGTCGAAGCAGTGTTCGGGTGTCGTAGAGTCATCTTTTGGGAGAGAAAGTCGTAGCAATTGATGTGCTCTTGTTGTTGGTTTGAAGGCTTTTTATAGTGCCCTTCCGGGCGCCTAGACCTGGTCCAGGCGCCCCCACCGGAGCTGACGTAACGCTTCCATGTCCAAGAGCCTGGACTATGACGTAGGCTGACCAACCGACGTGCTCCAACTCAGTTGCGAGTTCGGCCTAGCCAGGCATCCGGAACCAGCCAGGGCACCTGGACTGGGACTGTCGAGGCGCTTGGATGCCCCTTTTTTTGGCCAACTTTCTAGCTTCGATTTCCTGCACCACAGAATTAGTACAACAAGAAAAATATAGTATTTATTGAGTTTGACAGTCTCGGACTGTATGGTTTTGACTTTTGGATTTCCCATGAAACCCTAGGTCGAATCAACGCTTACTGTTTTCTCACCGGGGGAACGCGTCCTCACCTACTCCTTACTTGATGCCAAACCGGTCCTTTAGATAGTTTGAACTTTTGCTCAACATCCGAGACTTTAGAACTTTTCGCTGGACGTCCGAACCCTGACCCGTCCAGTCTTCCCGTGTTCGCGACCTCCAGGACTTCCACCTAGTGTCCTCAACCCTAGGATTTCCCGCTTGATATCCTCGACCTGCCAAGACTTTCCGTTCAGTCCCTCGGATCAGGACTTCATTGCCTAGCTTCAACTAGGGCTTTCCACCTGCCTAGAATTCACTAGGACTTTTACCTTGCCTAAGCTCACTTAGGTCTTTTCTGCACACTCAGTTAACTTGTTAGAACCACAATAACTCTTAACTTTGAACTCTTTACCATTATCAAAATTAGGTTCGATCATCTGGTGCTTCATGCACCAAGACATATACTTGGACTGTTTAATGTTAGTTACAACCATTTCGGTGAGCATTGAGGAATATTCGATGGTTAAACCAAAAGGACTAAGAAATTACTGTAATCAGTCAAAATGTCAGAAATATACAGGCCAACACCCATATCCATACTTAAATCCTTGAGATCCAACTTTGTGCATCTCCACTTGTTGATCCAGTTAACATCAAAATCTGAAAAAAAAAAAAGTATGCCAAGACTAATTACAGCTGAATACTTCATAAGTGTAATCAAAACTCTGTGAAATCAAACATTAATCAACCTTCGCATGCAGTAATAATTCAGCCACCATTAGATTCAACATCACACATGAAAATCATAAATTCTAGACGATTTTACAAGATTATAGCAATAAATTTAACAATCAGAACGTCAGTTCACCAACTATCAGCAAGAATGAAATCATCTGCTGAACACACCAACAACTTTACCAAAAATCAATGAATCGGAAAAAAAACCATAGTAAGATTCAAAAATCAGTGAAGGATCATACCTTCAGTTTATTAAGCTCAATTGTGTAGTTGAATGAGCTATGATCCTTTTCTAGTCAACTCTTGGACCAAATTGATCTGTTGCCACTCATTGCCTATTAGTTCTACTACTCAGTCCAAATTATATGTGACAATAGATCAGTCAATTGAAATGACCCATAATTAATTGTATATGGAAAGGAAAACACCTTACTCAAAAAATACTAGTATGGAAGAGTAATTTGGTGCATCTACAAGAAACAATAATGAGAAAAATAGATTAACATGACATAGACATACACAGTTAAGCCAATAGATTCTACTGCCATGCTAGTTAAACAAATGATGGTTGTGTGGTAGGTTGAGGAAGATCAACGGAAATTGTAATTAGTATAATTAAAAAGTGGCTTAGAATGTGGATATTTGTAACAATATTTTCTTGCATCGATTTCAATGGTGAGATACAATCCATATAGTTGAAACTTATATATCCAAGACCTAGAAGTTAATTCCGCAGTTCTGCAACTAAAAATTTAATTAAATAATTTTTCCTTGTAAATTTCATTACATTATTGATTGGCTTTTCCTCTGTACAGCCTGGAGCTCGAGATGGGATGATCCAGTGCTTCATTAAGAGGGATAGGTCAAGATCAACTTATCATCTCTATTTATGCCTTAGTCCTGGTAAGGTTGCTCTTTCATCATACTCCTGTCTTCATTTGTAGCGTCCTTTATTGATGTGCAAACGGTGTGCATTTAATTATTCAAAGGAGCTAATTTAATCTCATTTTAGCAAGTTTTCTTGCTTTATTGATGACCTAGTGAAATTGAATCAAAATTTTCATACTTCTTAATTGATACCTTTAGTCAAGTTCCAATTGTCTAATTGGCTAGCTCATTGATCAGATGTTGATCTCTGGCTTCTTTTGCCACTATTTTAACTTTTTAGTCCGAAAAGTTTCTGACCTTGATTCAGAGATTCAGGATTTGCCTAAAAGCGTTTGACAATTTGTTCTCTAGGCCCTCAATGGCAATCTCCACTCTTTGCACTGGTGCTTTTAACCAATAATCTCTTGATGCGAATTCTCTCTTTTTACCAATGTGTTTCTGCTCTTGTTTGTTTACAATTGTGGCTACCAATTTTTAGTCTACATGTTTTGTCTCTTGCATTGCAACTCCAGCTCACTAAATGATAATCCATGCTAGGAGACTAGTATGGTTCTCCACGCTAAAGTTTAATCTTCCTATCATAGAGTTGGTCGAGAAATTGGTAGTAAAATATGTTCTTCATGATTTTATATATATATATATATATTGTGTGTGTATAATGTCTGCATTCAGTTACAAGGTTCTGCATGTTATTTTTATTGAGCATTCTAAGATGGAACCATTCCTATTCTTGAATCTAGATTTCTGTTTTCTTATTTGGCTGAGAAATTTCCTATTTAGATTCTGTTTTTTGACGTTAATTATAAACCCTCAGATTGTCCATATCTACTTCTTACATTTATTATCGCTTGTGTATCCCAAGAGTTAGTTGATGCTTTTGCAAGATAAATTTGCAGTGTCTATAATTTAAGTGTCATATAGGCATTCCGGATATGACACATGCTCTTTCATTCTTCTTTTAGCTTGTAATCTTAAATTTTTTTTCATTCATTACTGGATTTTGATGTGCAGCTGTGCTTGTTGAGAATGGGAAGTTTCTCTTATCTGCTAAAAAGAACAGGAAAACTACATGTACAGAATACACAATTTCAATAGATGCTGGCAACATATCAAGGTCAAGCAGTGCATATATTGGGAAGCTGAGGTACAAATTCTTTCAAAGATCTCCTGTAAATTGTAGCCGGAGGCGAGAAAGCTGAATCTAGTCACTTTCATATGGCATTACAGGTCAAATTTTGTTGGCACAAACTTCAGAATCTACGACACTCAGCCTCCATACGACGGGGCTGCTCTTTCTCCTCCTGGTCGAATAAGTCGAAGATGGTACTCAAAGAAAGTTTCACCCAAGGTGCCGTCAGGTAGTTATCCCATTGGTCAGGTGACATACAGATTGAACGTGCTAGGAACTCGAGGACCACGAAGAATGCAGTGTGTTATGCACTCCATTCCAGTATCAGCACTTGTACCTGGTGGTACAGTCCCTGGCCAACCGGACAATCTCGTTACCCGTTCCTTGGAGGATTCCTTCCGCAGCCTTTCCTCCCTTTCCTCTTACATGGATCAATCCTCCGAATTCAGCAGTGCTCGTTTCTGCAATATCACTCAAGAGGTACTTGCAGAGACTGATGTCAAGGTGAGTCCATTGGTACTCCGCAACAAGCAACCTCGGTGGCACGAGCAGCTGCAATGCTGGTGCCTCAACTTCCGGGGCCGTGTCACAATTGCCTCAGTGAAGAACTTCCAGTTGATCGCAGCGACACAGCCAACCACCGCCACTGCTGGTCTGGCAACTACATCACAGCCGGTTGCACCAGGGCACGACAAGATCCTACTGCAGTTTGGAAAGGTTGCAAGAGACACTTTCACAATGGACTATCGCTATCCGCTCTCTGCATTCCAAGCCTTTGCCATCTGTTTAAGTAGCTTCGATTCCAAATTGGCCTGTGAATAGAATAAGAACTGGAAAACCATGTACCCCCACCTTCTTCATCTTTCTCATTCTTGCCATTGCCATGTGTGTTGTACAAATTGGACTTGTAATTCTGAACTGCTTATTTGCCAATGGGAATGGTGTTTTGTGGACGTTCCATGTGATGCACAATTGATTGTTTTTATTTTCTTGATAACCAGTCAGTGTCAGTGATGCTGATGAACTGGCAGCCCATATGTTTGTTACATGTAGTGTCTGGTATTGCTAGGGAGAGCATTTATATTAGTTTTTCTAAATATAAAATTTATTCTAAATTTTACATTTTATGTAAAAAAAATTTGTAATTAGCTATGCTATCTATTTCTTAATTTAGATTTCATAAATAGTAATTTTTTTTAATTAGAGAATAAAATCTATTTTTAAAATATTTTTTAATTTGGGAGCGAGAAAAAAAAATTGAAAAATTGATTGGATAATAAAAAATAGATATTACATAGGGAGAGAAAAAAAATAAAGATAAGATAAATTATAGAGAAGATGTATTATATAATAAAAAATAAATATTCAAATATATATATATATATATATATATATATATATACAGAAATTTTAC
>JBAMIE010186009.1:0-12581 GCA_037177295.1 Kaempferia parviflora | reverse complement strand
GATGATATTATTTTGGTAAATGAAAACAAGTGAATAAGTAAATGCTAAACTAGAATTTTGGGGGAAACACTAGAAGAAAAATATTTTAGACTTAGTTGAATAAAAATAGAATATATATAATTTAAATTTAACAATATTAGATATAATGAGATAATTGTTAAGATAGGAGATGATGAGTTCTCCGAAACTGAGAGTTTTAAATATTTAGGATTATTTTTGTAAAACAATGGAGGAATTGAGAGATATGACTTACATAGAATACAAGAAGGATGATTAAAATAGAGGAGATCGTTAGAAATTTTATGTGATCGTAAAATACCTTACAACTTAAAGGAAAGTTCTACAAAACCAAAGTTAAACCTGCTATGTTATATGAAACTGAATGTTAGGCTATGACTCAAGCACATGAATAAAAGATGAGAATTGAAGAGATGAGGATATTAAGGTGGATGTATTGATATACGAGGATGAATAGAATAAGAAATAAGCATACTAGAAATAAAATTGGAGTTGCATCTATTGAGGGGAAACTCTGAGAGACACGTTTAAGATGATACGGACATATAGTTAGACAACCAACAAATGTTGTAGTTAGACAATGTGAATCTATGATAAACATGCATATCAAACGAGGAAGAGGAAGATAAAAAAGACTTAATTAACAATAATAAAATAAGATAAAATTTATTCAAGTATAGATGATGATATAATAGAAGTAGAGCTTAATGATGTAAAAGGATCCATATAGCCGAATCTACCTAGTGGGATAAGGCTTGGTTGTTGTTAGTTAGTTAGTTGTTGTATTTATATTTAGTAGAAAGTTAGCCTGCTCACCCATGATGAGCGACCACCGTGAGTGAATATGCATTTCACTTTTTTATTTTATTTTATTTTTTATTTGTGGCTTGCGGGTAATGCCAATAAAATTTTATCTTTAAGATTTAGAAATTAGATTATAGTATTAAATATAAAAAAAAATTCAAATTGAAAACAATTTTAGATGCTTATGGAGTGTGCAGATTGTCAACCTCACCTAATGAGTAAGCTTAGTTATTGTTGTGGGTAGGTTATTTCTATATATGATATTTGATATATCGTACACTCGGTGAGGACCTTTTTTTTTCATTTTAAATATTAATATATTTAATATTATAGTATAATTCTTAGACGCCAAAGATAAAATTCGAATGCCAGAATTATTTACGGCGCGCAGATCTGCATAACCTTTATAATATATATATAAAGAGCGTATTAGCATTATACATTTTTAATAATCCATTGTTGTTTTTTCATAAATTTATTAAATTCATATAAAGTATTTTAATGTGCATAAAGGTACAATTTATATTTTTAAAAGTAAGGTTCAACTGATACATTTATCATTATTTAATAAAACCAGTAAATGTATGCATATATAAGATACAAATTATAACTATAATGTCATTTTCCATTCTAAATCAAACCATCTGTCGAGTTCGAAATATTATGAGAGGATCAGTATGCAAATTTTAAAAATTGACATACTTCATCCATGCGTGGGAATAGTGAGGCATAAGGCAGGATGAATTTTAGATATTCCTTTAAGATCCGACCCCTGACTGTTACAATGAAAACGTTATGCGTTACGTTAAAGAAGTTCTTTTCCATCATCAAATCTTGGACATAAAATCATAATTATAAAGGTAAATCTTCTAACAAAATCAAAGTAAACTGGAACCAACTAATGCAATGAATATCAATGCTGAACAACCTGATTTAAAAGATGTTCAAGTCAAATGCAATAAGCAGGTTAACTAAAACATAGATTTATCACAGTGCCTTGCAGTTGAAGGAAGCATCATTGAGTTGCATGAAATGAGAATTCAGTATTTTCTGGAGCTTGCATTCTCAAAATATGACAAATTGAGAAGAAAGGTCCCCTATAGCATCTGCATTAGTATTGACTTGCTTAGAAATCATCATCATCCTCCTCGGCTATGTGCTTAGCAAGCTCCTGCTCTTGCTGCTGCCTCTCTCGCCTCTTCTCTTCACTTTCTTTTTCCTTGTTGGAGTTTGGCGGGAACCTCAGAGCTCTCACAGCTTCGTTGTGCATATTGAGGCAGAAAGCAATCCTGGAGTTGAATGCACTCTGGGGTTCGTTGGTTGAGTAGACATCCCCAGTTTCCTTGGATACCATCCATCCATCAGCATGATCTATGGTTGCATCTATCGCCCCATCTCTAATGGCTTTGGCCACAATGCTCTCCGCATCAGCCACAGGGTTATGGGAGTCCAATCTCAGTTTTCTAGCTACATCAGCAAGGGAAATCCGAGAGTATGAAATGCTAATATTGCGTAATCCAGTTCGTATAACATTGTGGCGTAATCGGACAATTAGATTGTGAGTCTTGTCTGAACTGAAGGTCCTGGAAAACTTCTCTGCAACAGTTCGAAATAGCTCCAAATCTCCAATTCGAACAGCCTAGAACAGAGTGTTGTTAATGTATTATAGAGTTAGAATATAGTTATGTTCCTCGGTGAGCATTTACTCACATTAGTAAGCTCAAAATATGGAGACAATGCCTTTTCCATGCCTTTCTGCATGAAAACAGTCCTATCAGGGATCTCACCAAGCAGCAAGCGGACAATAATAGCCCACTTGCTGCACTGGATTCGAAAGCCACGAGCAGAGACTGGTGCTTTCCTAGCAGCTTGCAAGAGACTCTCTTTGGCATCTGTGTACTCTAACTGAATTGTCCGTATCTTTCCAAGGTAGAACAGATAACGGCAGAACTGCAGGATAGAGAAAAAAGAAAGTTGACAAATTATTCTTCTAATCCCATGAATAATCATGATACAACTAAATAACAGTACTAGGAAGCTTTTCAATAATAAAAGGAAAACAGCAATGCCAAGGAACGCAATCTAATCACTTCCCATTACAATAATAAGTTTAATAAGTTAGAGTTTTGCCTGTTGATTTGAGTGTGCCTCAAAACGTGGTGCTTTTGACCTCAGCTTCTCTGCCTGATCATACAAATTGTAATAGAGATAATTGCGAAGTAGAAGATTCAGAAGGGTTTCCTGCAGCCAGCCATCATGATTACTTAGATTTCATAAAGACTGAATGAAAAGGCCTTTTACTTTAGGAGCCAACATACCTGACCCAGTTCATCTCGTCGTAAGGTAGCCATCCTATGCAAAGCAAGAAGGGTCCTGATGGGAAGAACAACACTGTATTAACCACAGGCTATGAATCCCAACAATATGTGAAGCCAAAAATCACAACAGCGAGAGATGACAGCTCTAACAAGAGACAACAAAATGGCATTGTTGCTCCGTGAGATCATATAAGTTGATTCACACACCCACGAATTTCAGCAAGGCTATTGGTGAGTTCATAAGCGAATGAATAATAGAAGTACAGACGGGCAGCTATAACATCCACAGTTCTTCGGTTGATGTTCCTTAGTCGAGCAATGCTTGCAGAAGAACATGCTTTAGCCTAGTGCACAACAAAAGGTAAAACAAGACAACTCAAAATCAGTGTTAACAAGAAAATGAATAAGAATACATAAGCAATAAACTTGCCTCATCATATCTCTTTTGATCAATCAGAAATATGAGAACTAGCAAGTAACAATAAATTTCTATGTCTGGAAGAGAATGCTTGGCAGTAGTTTGGACTGATGAAGCTGTTGTATCCACCTCCATGTCATTCTCATTTTCCTGTAAGCGAGGAAAAAAACCCAAAATTTGTCAACTAGTAGATGCGAGCATATAATGGGCAATCAAGTTTTCCACTTGATGCATCAGAGAAACATTCCATACAGACTAAAGCACATTAAAATAAAAAGACCTCTACAGGATAGAAGGACATTGGAATCAAATTTGAATAGGGTAATAACTTACAGGCACATATCAATGACCAACATTAGCAAACATGATGTTAAATATGTTCAATTGGTTTCTGTAACTGGAAGATTGTGGTTACTAAGTTTCGACCAACATTAGTAAGTTCAAAATCAAACATGATGATCGAAACATAGTAACCACAATCTTCCAGTTACAGAAACCAATTGAACATATTTACCATCAGCAAGAAGAAAATGTGTAGCACATAAGAATAAGATACTCAATCCAGCTATATTCCAACATATACTAATCAACTGTAACCTTCCAATTTCCATTATGGTTCAAAGCCAACACCGAAAAACTTATTTACCATCATTATATATGGGCCACCTAATTGATAAGGTCAGAAAATAGGGCCAGTTAGAGTCCATGAGGCGCCTGTAAATTGAAGCCTCATTACAATTAGGCCTAAGATGAATGATTGAAATAGCAAGGTGTAACTAAAGTTTGTCTTTCACAAATTGCAAACTAACCAAGAATTTGCTCATTAATCTTATGTTTTAGACAACTAAAGACAAAGCAGTGCACTTACCCAAAAAAGAGCAAGACAACAAATGCAGCAGGTAATCGATAAAATTTAACAATCCATGATCATCCAACATAATATAACAGCATATTTAGTTAAATCTCACACTAAGCACTCAACTCAACCAGAATGGCATCATCCTTTTCAGAAATCACCTTGCCAACCAACATTTTAGAAAAAGACAATTATTCATCTGAGAATCAAGATCAAAATCCAAAATGTTGGCAAAAGTCAACATTTGATCTTAAGTTCTAGTTAAGGTTCTTGAAGTATTCATTAGGACTTGGGGGAGAACTTAAGGCTTTGTTAACCCCTAAGGAAGGAAGAGAGAAGGGAAAAAGGAAAATAGGAGGACGAGAAAGTGAGTAAAGGAAAGAAAAAATTGTTTACCTAGATAAGGAAAGGAGGATGAAGGGAAAGGAATGGAAAGAAACAAAAATACCAGATTGCCAAATTCTCCCCTGCTGCAATTGAAGTGGCATTGATTTTAATCCCAATGAAGAATACAATTGAATAGGCTGCATATATGGATCAAACTTTAGAGATAACAGGAGGATGTCTGTTAGGTGGTGGAAGGGATACTAGAGGTTATGGCTACTACAAGTTTTTTGTGACTATTAAGTGACGTAAGGATGAGGACTAGGTTGGCAGATGACTTTCTGAATTAAACGACATTGACAAGCATTAACCAATAAATTCATGTGGCCATGTTATTATGACGGTTAGATATGTGCTGTGCAAGTAAACACATTTTCTATATCAAATAGTACATTATTTAAAGTATCATTCTAAAATGCAGTAGACATCAGCAATTTTCATAGAGGACCACTTCACTTATACAATATGTGGTCCCCTTATTATATGTAGGTGTTTAAAAAAGCACTCCAAACATACCACTTAATAAGTGTAGGTGGTTCATCCATGTCTAGGACATACAAAGTCGGTTCAAGGAAAATAAATTGGTCTATATAATACGCAAGGTCACTTGTAAAAAAAAACATAACTTAAAGCCCAAATCCTTCTCCCAAACTCTCCTCTCGCAATTTCCGTTATGATCGCTCTTACTCCACTCATGAACTCAACCCCATTTGCAATTTATTTGTTGCTCAGTATGTTCATTGTTTCTATGACCAACACCAATGATTTGACATTTTCCTCTTCTTTTCTTCTCTATGTGGTGCGCTTCCCCCATCTTTTTTATTTCATCCTATCTAGTGACAGCTTATTCCTCATTGGACCATGCCCAAACAACCCCAATTGACCAAGTGATCCACAAGTTATACCAAATCAAGCACAACTCAAAGTAGGCTGTGTGCTTAGGATGGATGAATTCCAAGCCCAGCACAAGAGCAAGGCTAACTGTCTTGTGCCATGCCCAGAACAAGTCATGCTCTATATCAATCCATTTTGTTAAAATTTTAATAATAAAAAATCATAAATAATTTAAATGTTAAATGAGGATTATTAAATATATTTTTAAAAATTAAGGGTAATTTAATAAAATTTTGAATCCTATTACATTATTTTAGGAGAAGACAACAAAAGACTAATATATAAAATTCGACATGAAAAATTTATGTTAAAAACATATTATAGCCTCCGAACCACATGTTGGCACTACCCATGTCGTGCTGTGTCAAGCACAAGCCATGCAATGTTGTGCTGAGCTAGGCAAAGTCATGTTTAGCCTAACCAAGTTCGTGCACTTACTTGATTCTCATCTTGTGAGTGCTTTTTAGGTATAGTCACACCAAAGTATAACAACAACGAGAAGCAAAGGAGGATAAAATGGTTTGTCTTATTGCTAATTTACAACTAAAAAATTCCATAAAGGAGGTGAAATAGAATAAAGAAAACCATATTGGTCTATGAGTGTCAAATGATAGGATAATCCACAGATATTAAACAAACTTTCAAGTTTCAACTAGCTACTACATTTTCTATTCACTTTGGACAAAACAATTGCACTTTGCATTAATTTTTCATCTACGAATCCGTAACTTCAAAATGTTAAAGGCCAATCTTGACTTGTAGAGATTTCATATCATTCAAGATAATTTCTGAATCACATTAATATAAACTTCCTGTTCATGCTAGACAATGTCACCTAAATCACAAATCTTAACAACCTTACCACTCCAGTGAAGAGAATAATCCAAAAGGTTCAGGCACGGAAGAATTAAATAAATTTAATAAAAAATTAATTTAATTAAAATATGATCTGATCTACATCTATCTTAATTCAATCATACATAAATTGCAAATATTTACATAAACTTAGAGATTGGCGAGTGTACAATGACAATAGATAAAGAATAGAAGTGGAAAAAATTGCCAAAATGTTTATTTTTGTAAATACGAATGAATTAAAACAATATTAGAGGCAAATATCCACATAATTAAAGGGGGATTTCAAATTAATCTAGATCTAATATTTAAATTTTAAAAATTAATAGTGAAGTTGAAAAAAAAATGTTTCCAAACAAAATGTTTAATAATTGAGATTGTCTCAAACTAATGGATGAGATTAGGTCAAATGGATGGTATTGCCAACCAGGTGATTCAATAGAATGTGCATGTAGGGTCTCATTGTCTCACTTAGACAGTTAAAATTATGTTATATTAATTAAAATGAGATAAAATACAGTAATATCTAGCATGGATTAAAATATGAATCAATATCTAGCTTGTTATACAAAATAGGAAATCCTATACTAACAAGATATAAGAGATTTGACAATGGTACGGGTTTGAGTTGGTGATGATCTTCAAAAGACTTTGTGTAAGTTGATCTAATATTCAAAAGAATATACCTAATCTTCTTTCATAACTAGCTCTCAAACTGCATATACAAAAGGACACAAAGTTTTTGAAGATGAAGTAAAAAATTATGGACTACACAAAAAAAAGATACATTAGGGTTCTAGTATTTAATCTTGGACGAGGTGTTAGTATCAAGAGAGAGACCAAGTATGATATTAATCCATCCATGCATCCAGCAGATGAGAGAATGTGAAAAAGAAGATTAAGTACTGTTGTTACCTCTGCAAAAGTAGAATAAAAAATACAGGAAGTGAGACTATAACTTACCTACCTCTTGAAACTACAAACAATTAAGAGTGACAAAAAATTGCAGAAAACAAAGAATATTTCTACAACTCACAGGAAGTTTTTTCAGTCACCAAATATTTCTCCTAATCATTTAGACTTGCGAGCACACTGCAACAAGAATGCACACACCAACATATAAGCACTTTCCAACTAAATTTCTGGGTAGACAGGAAACTAGATAGTTACCATCTCCCCGTTCGGAGTCCTAATTGCATTCTTAAGTGCAGCTTATAGCCCAACTATGCCTGTGTCCACATCTTGCCTGCTGCAATCAGCAAAACAAGCTTGTGGGATTACCATTCAGAACAACGAACAGGCTAATTTTCTACTGCTTATTCCTTATTGGGTTCCAAGCTTGTTATGGTATAACACAATTTTCAGTTGCTCAACCACAACGACCATGAATTTGTCCTTAGTTCCAGAGTGAACAAACCGTGCAAAGTTTAAACTTTTTTATACAAGAGTTTCGATATTCAACTGGAATTGTACAATTTTAGAACCATACTGCACAACACTTAGCACACTTCAACATGGGTCAAAGCATGCTGAGATGATTTAAGTTAATTACAGCCTTTAAATCCTCTTTCACCAAGCTTGATTATTTCAAAAAACATGATATAATAATTTGATAGTTAATTTATCAAGTTATATAAGTCTAAACATAATTTAATAATTAAGTTTGGCTACAGAGTATATAATGATTAAATTATTTAAGTATAAACTACAAATATTATTATCTAAGATCAAATTTTAATTCATAAAGTATAAAAGTTTATTAACTAACAGCAAAGTATATAGTAAACTAATATTGACTAATACTATTAGTTATATAATGGTAAATTATTTATATAGTAGTATACAATACATTAATTTAAACTAACAGTAAATTACTTAAAGTTAACTATCTTTATAATAGCTAATAGAGATATTAAAATTAAGTCAAAGTTAAAATTAAAATAATTTAATAATATTAATAAATATAATTAACATAATAACCCTAACCTTCTAGAGCCTAATTTATTGCAACATTATGATGCTTAATTAATACAACAGCAATCAAAACTTTAACCCATTAAGTGGGGTCGGCTACAGGGATTTTTCTATTCATTGAGCTCGATCCTCTATTCTATCTTCATCTATATTTGAATAAATTTTATTTTACTTTATTATTGCTAACAAAGTTTTCTTTGCTCTCCCTCTTTCTCAATTAATATGTGTATATGTCGTGGTCTTATATCACCTTAATGGGACATTTATTGATTGCGTAAGTCCATGTTCATACCATGGTAATTTCCCTTGCCAAACGAAACGGACAAAATTTATCGTTGTGCCCGCCACCCGACATTGTGGGTCGTCGCGATGACCTATGTGGGGTCATGATGTGGACACGAGACGTCGCGTGGGTGCGAGGCAGTAGAAAAATTAAACTTAAGTTAATAATTTCAATCAACTCATGGTTATAGATAGGGATAATCTAAATAAGCTTAATCAAACCCTAATAAAACTATCCTATTAACTTTATATATATATATATATATATATATATATAGATATACAACGCACCATGATCTAGTGTATTTTTTATTTTTATATTTTTTATTTTTTTATATTTAGATTAATTTTTTTTAATTAATATTTTATATTTAAAAAAATACTGAAACTATATCGACGCAACACAATACAATACTGAAATTGTATTGTTCTGATCATAAATCAAAATTTCGATATGGATCGAGATTTTAAACTATGGTTCATTAACATCCTAAACGTCTCTTAAAGTTTTCTTTTAAATAGGTATAACCCAAACTTTTTATCTAATATTTTCATTTTTTATTCTACCATCATCATATGTTCGCACATCCACCTTAACATTCTCATCTCTATAACTCTCATCTTGTGCTAGTGTGATCACTTCATAACACAATATTGCGCTCTATATAACATAGCAGATTTAACCACTATTTTGTAAAACTTCTCTTTAAGCTTTAGGAATATTTTACAATCACAAAGAACATATGTCACCCTCCATTTCAACTATCCTACTTGTATGTATCCTATGTAAAACATCTAAATCAACCCTCCATTTTTCCATTATCTCCTATCTTAATAATTGTGTTGCTACATCTATTATTACTAGACTTAAATTCTATATATCCCATCTTTACTCTACTAGCTTAAAACCTTTAACTTCGTAAGACCTAATTTAATATTAACATTAAATTTAGGCTGCTATTAAAGTTATTAGTTATAGCTTGTAAATTAAATTAGAGCTATAGTTGAGTTATATTTTATAAGACAAGGCGAGTGCCGTGATGTTCAGACTCAAGGCACCTAGGTCAATTTTTAAAACAATGTTAAGTAAAACAACACATTTATACAACGAAATTATTACACAATACAAAATGTGAACAATTTAACCTAACCAAATCTATATTGATTGAGAAATTAAGCAACTTTTTATGTTGGTGCAATTGTGGCCAAGTAGTTAGGTTTATCCAAAGTGTTTTGATATGTCGAGGAATATTTAAATTATCGTTGTCTATGATACTAACCATAGTTGTTAAAAGCAAGCGCCTCGCTTAAGCGCAGCGAGGCATAAGCCTTGCGCTTCACTCTGCTTCGCGCAAAAGCACAAGCATTCGCTTTTGCTCGAAGCGCAGAAACATTCTTTTTCTTTTACACATCCCTCACAGCTTCCGAAGTCCCCAAGGCGTCACGGGAAGCGTCAAGTGGCGTCGTAGGTGTCCCGCTATGCTTTCGGAGGGGTCAGAGACGTCCTGCGACACTTCCCAAGGGGTCAGAGGCATCTTGCGATGCTTGCAACGGCGCCGGAGGCATCCTATGACATTTTCGGTAGGGATCGCGATGTCAGCAGTTACTTTAACACCTTGAAAAACTTGGGAGTGGATTTAATGAATTCAATCAACTCCCAACTTAAATGGGATATTGTGAATAGGTTTTCATAAATCCTAATTAAATTATACTAATAAAAAATATATTTAAAATTACAAAAATATAATAAATTTTATTAATTAATATAAATCAAATTTATATTCTAAAAAATTTTATCGCACTTTCAATGACTTCTAATTTATTTTTAATTTTTTGAATAATCTACAACTTCATCAAAGAATATTTTGTTTATGATCATTTGGATTTTCAAAGACTTTTAATAGATATAATAGGCCTTTTATTTATTACGTCTTTTTCAGTAAAGCGTGCACTTCGCTTTGCGCTTTAAGCTCCATGGCTCTTGAGTGTTTTTTTGCGCATATCGCGCGCTTTTTTGCACATATCACTTTTGACAACAAAAATACTCACTTGTGTGCATCAAGTTTACAAGGACTTAGTAGGTTGTACATAAATGACTTATGACCGAGTTAGCTCAATGGCTTAAAGGTCTAATATATGGTATGGTCAGAGGTAAGCGACAAAGGAAGGTATAGAACATCAAGGGACTAAAAATTTAAGAGATGTTGACTGCAGGACAAGGAGCATATGCAGTTGAAATGTCGAGAGCTTTAACAGCGTGGAATAGAACACCTAAAAGTTGCGACACAAAGCATGGAGAGCTTAAAACATTCGAAGAAATGAGGACTTAGCAGGAGGTTAATTGTTGGGCAACATAAAGCTGCAGCAAAAGAACACCTAAAAGATGATGAACTATGAGAGATTCTAGGTGACTTGTAATCTCATGTTTTTAGGCAACATCGATCTAGCGATGGTGATGTGGGTTAACTAGGTAAGGGCCAAGTAGTTTGGCTTGTATAGAGCATTTGACTAAGGAACAATGAGTTCATGATTGTAGTTTCAGATCAATCTCAATCTTGGAGCTTTGCATGGGATTACAAGGCGCAAGACAAGCAAAGTCACGATCAATAATTTTAATCGGTTAGTGTTGATTTGACTACAAACCCTCTACCCGAGATAAATTGCTCTTTGTTGGAATGAATCAACTAGAAAGTCTTTGAGTTAGCTCAAAAATATTTGTTGGGTGGATATGTTCATTATAGCGGCGAATCGTGAATTGAGTCAATTAGAATTTTGCGTCAATTAAATCGTGTTTCAGTCAACTTAAGCAAAGTTAAGCCAATTGGATTCAAATAGAATAGATCTCTGAAGCTTATCCAAGCTCTTGAGAGCTTAGGATCCATATTCTTCAAGCTCTTGTAAGAGGTTTCACCACCGCTAAAGAAGAATGATTTATAGTAAATTTTATATGGAGTGACTCACCTAATGTAGTCAATAGACCATAGAATAGGAGTGGCAATCCAAACCTCGTTAATTATCCTGTTAGACACGTTATTAAATATTTACCATTATAATCATTAAAATTCCTTTGGCTTTGTAAGAGTGCAAGAGAAGTAAGAAATCTATATTTGCAAGTCTAGGTGTTATTCCATATAGAGAGGATGTCGATATAGAGAAGGCGACATGTTGGAGGGAAGTGGGTTTAGGGTAATAATTTATAGCATGAAGGTGGGTCTTGGGTAAGAGATGGAACCAGCGAGGTGATTTAAGTGAATGAAGAAAATCAATTGCCAAGGTTCATGGTTATAACCACATCATTGAGAAATGCAATCAAGAATCTCAATACTCTATTAGGAGTGATCGAGTGCAGACGAAAATCTCCCTACATTGGAAAATAGTACCATCCAATATAACGGATCTTAAGAACGAGCTTAGCTCATGTTGATAAAGGAATTCTTGAAGTGATAGAAAAGGGTCACCCATGGCTGCCAAGATACCAATTGGATGAGTCAGAATCAATCAAGGGGCTGAAGAAGAAACAACTCAAGCTTATTAGTGGAGCAAAAAACTGATATATAAGAACACTATAGCTCTTCAACTGTGTACAACTGTGATTTTTGGAAGATTGTATGCATCACCCATTTTCATTTCTGGTGTATAAATACATGATATAAATCAAGACCCATGACTCTTGTAACTAAATCATCCAAAGGACCCACAACTAAACATGCATACTTAATACTGTGTATAACCAACTTCTACCACAACAGCATGATCAAATAAAATTGTAATACAATGA
>JBAMIE010186002.1:0-12586 GCA_037177295.1 Kaempferia parviflora | reverse complement strand
TCGATTGGACACTGTCCAATCGATCAGCCAATCGATCCGGTAATTTTTTTTAAACAAAAAATCAGCAACGTCGCCTAGGCGGCCGCCTAATACACCAACACCTACCAACCTCACCTTGGCAAAAGGCGGGACGATAGACAGGCGCCCAGTGCCTAGGCGACGCCTAGGCGCCACCTTCTAGAACACTGATAATAATTGCATTATATACCCCCTTTGGATTATTTAACATTTTTTAAACAATAACAGTTTAACAAATTAATTTATTCTTAATATTTGCAAGTTTAAATGTTAACACTTTTGTTGCACTGATATTTTTTAGTGTAATTACTAAAACTATTATGTCATTTTCGAGATTTTAATAAAAAAGTCCATAATAAAAAAGTCCATATTTTAAATTTTTTTCTTAAGTAAAACTATTATATTTGATTAAGAACGAATCAAAATGTCAGTGAAAATAACTTTAATTATCGTTTATTGTAATTGTATTTTTTTAATGGTTATTTAAAATTTGGAAAGCTTATGTATCCTCAGTAAGGTTAAATATGTGATTATGAACTATTACAAGGTTAGATATGTAAAAAGGCAAATCTTTTTTTTTTTTTTTGCTATAAAAAACAGGCAATTTATTTCTTCTCTTCATCAACACATCCATTTCTCTCTGGCCGCCGGTTCCTTTCCTTCTTTCTCCAAGAAGCAACAAAATCTCAGCTCAGATCGGGGATCTGCACGTTGGCGTTGGATCCCTTCTCTCACTACCCAGCGTCGTTGTGTTCGTCTTCGTCTTCGTGTTGATCTCGATTTCTGTGGGTCTGCGCGCGCGTGAGGGTGCCCTCGGAGCTGTTAGAACCTAACAAGGTCTGTGGGGTTCCCCTCTTCATTCGCCTCTGTGCCCGTAACTGTGCTTTCATTTTGGGGTCTTGATCTCGCAAAATCCTTGTTCCTGTTTAGTTTCTTAGGAGGGTCGGTGGTCGGGGTCCCTCTCCGTCTGTTCTACTCGGTCTCCTTTATTCAAGCTCTCGTTTTTCTTCTTTTGCTGGGAATTAGATCGTCTAGGAAGCGCCTTTGCTCGTTTCGTTATACCTTGGGGGAGTCTTCCGTTTCGTGTGAAGGATCCGAGGCGGTTTGTGATTGGGATTGTGGAAAAGTTTGCTTCTTGCCTCTTTTTTCTTTTCGATTCTGTAAATTCTCGGGTTCCCTTTTTGTGAATCCTTTTTCATTTTTTTTTATTGCTAGCCGTTGGTGTTCAATTTTTTGATCTCCTTGAGTGTTGGACAGAGGTCCTCTTTGATAGAGCTTGTTGTGAGTGGGTCTGTTTTTACCTATTTCACTCTTCCCTGATCTTTTTGGTCACTTATGGAATCCGCGTAGTGTGGAGATTTGGGAACTAATTTCCCACTTATGCAATGAGGAATTTCTTCCTCTCAGACTCCTACAAAGAGATACAACTTCATGCTCTTAATCCCCAGTCATGGCTTCAGGTGGAGAGAGGCAAACACTGCAAATCTACTTCATATTCCCCATCTTCCATGGGAGAATCTCTCTCTCTCTCTCTCTCTCTCTCTCTCTCTCTCTCTCTCATATATATATATAATTTCTTTTTGGATTAATTCTATTTTCAGTTTAACACAAAACATGCCTGATTGTTGTTTTCAACGCAGTGAATCTCTTATCAAGGTTGCCGAACCTCCAGTTCTCAGTCTATTCAAGCCAGTAGATTATGTTGAAGTCTTGGCTAAGATCCATGAAGAACTTGAGACGTGCACTCTACAAGAAAGGTCAAATCTGTATCTGCTCCAATTTCAGGTATTCCGTGGACTTGGGGAAGCTAAATTGCTCCAAAGAAGTCTTCATTCTGCTTGGCAGAATGCTAGTACAGTTCACGAAAAACTTATATATGGGTCATGGCTACGGTATGAGAAACAAGGGGAAGAAGTTATTTCTGACCTCCTTGCTTCCTGTGGAAAGTGCTCACAAGAATTTGGACTTCTTAATGTTGCCTCTCAATTTCTTACTGAATCTGTTGAGACAGTCAGTCAATCTAGTTATGAAATTGAACAGATTTCAACTAAGGTTTTCTTTCAGATTAAGGGTGAGATTATAACCTGTGAAAGGCAAAAGATTGCAGCTTTGTCTGTTCCATTTAATACAATGCTGAATGGATACTTCACAGAGTCAAATCTTGAAGTTATTGACTTGTCTGAGAATGGCATCTCACCAGTGGGAATGAGAGCAGTCTCTGAATTCAGTGTTGTAGGGCGCTTAGATGATTTGTCAGTTGAAATTTTGTTGGAAATTATGGTATTTGCCAATACATTCTGTTGTGAAAGACTTAAAGATGCTTGTGATAGGCACTTGGCATCATTAGTTTCTTCACGGCAAGATGCTGTAGAACTCATTGAATGTGCAATGGAAGAGAATGCTCCTGTGCTTGCTGCTTCATGCTTGCAAGTCTTCTTAAGAGAGCTTCCTGAATGTTTGAATGACGGGCAAGTTATAAAAACCTTCATGAACGTCAACAAGCAACAAAGGACAACCATGGCAAGTCATGCTTCATTTGCACTATATTGTCTGCTAAGTGAAGTCACAATGAACATAAATCCAAAGTCAGATGACACAGTATGTTTCTTAGAGAAGTTGGTGGAATCGGCAGAAAGTACTGGGCAGAAGCAAGTCGCCTTTCATCAGCTTGGCTGTGCGAAGCTGCTGAGAAAGGAATACAGTGAAGCAGAACACTACTTTAGTGCTGCTTTTACTGCTGGTCATGTATATTCAGTTGCTGGTTTGGCTAGGTTGGCTTCCATCCGAGGTGACAAGCTTTTTTCTTATGAGAAACTTAGTTCTGTGATATCTTCCTATCAACCACTAGGATGGATGTACCAGGAAAGAGCTCTATATTGTGAAGGTGATAAGAAGCTTGAAGATCTTGATAAGGCAACGGAGTTGGATCCTACTCTCACTTTCCCATACATGTATCGAGCAGCTTCTTTCATGAGAAAACAAGATTCCAAACTTGCTCTGGCAGAAATAAATCGACTGTTAGGGTTCAAGCTATCTTTGGAATGTTTAGAACTGCGATTTTGCTTCTATCTTGCACTTGAAGATTACAAAGTTGCACTTTGTGATATCCAAGCCATCCTGACACTGTCCCCTGAGTATCGAATGTTTGAAGGACGTGTTACTGCATGCCAGTTACGGACACTTGTCAGAGAGCATGTGGATCAGTGGACTACTGCAGATTGTTGGCTTCAGTTATATGATCGATGGCTATCTGTAGATGACATAGGCTCCCTTTCAGTAATCTATCAGATGCTTGAATCTGATGCTGCAAAAGGAGTGTTATACTTCAGGCAGTCTTTGCTTCTGCTTAGGTAAATTTTATTATCCTCGTCTTATATGAGAATTCAAGCTTACACCAATCTTTTCTATAACTCTTGAACTTGTTTTCTTTAACACAGTAAAAAAAAAACTAACGTTTCTGGTCATTCAGGTTGAGCTGCCCGGAGGCTGCAATGCGCAGCCTGCAGCTAGCTCGCCAACATGCCGCAACTGAACACGAACGCTTGGTTTATGAGGGTTGGATATTGTATGATACTGGTCACTGTGAAGAAGGACTTCGTAAAGTGGAGGAGTCAATCTCCATTCAAAGATCATTTGAGGCCTTCTTTCTGAAAGCCTATGCATTGGCAGATTCAAGTCTTGATCCTTCATCTTCTGCTACTGTTGTTTCACTTCTTGAAGATGCTTTAAAATGTCCTTCAGATAGGCTTCGGAAGGGCCAGGTAACCATATTGAATTCTGAATTATCTAATTTTGTTTTATAACAAACTGTTCAATTATTGGTTTTAACAATTTTAGGTGTTCAGGGTTTAAATATAGTCTCTTTTCATTTTCTTTATTCATTTTGCAGGCATTGAACAATCTTGGCAGTGTATATGTTGATTCTGGGAATATAGATATGGCGGCTGACTGTTACATCAGTGCCCTTAAAATCCAGCACACTCGGGCGCATCAAGGCCTTGCTCGAGTACATTTCCTTAAGAATGATAGAAAGGCTGCATATGAGGAAATGACCAAGTTAATAGAGAAGGCTAGAAACAGCGCGTCAGCATATGAGAAAAGGTCTGAATACTGTGAACGTGAACATACTAAAGATGATCTACAAATGGTGACTCAATTGGATCCTCTGCGTGTTTATCCTTATAGATACAGAGCAGCAGGTTAAATCCTTCCACATTTTTCCTTTCCTTTTTAATATCTAGCATTGTTGATATTCATCAAGGAAAAGAAAATTTTTGTCAACATTTTTTTTATCTTCATGCAACAAAATCAATAAGAAAATTTATTCATAAGCATTTGCAATTTTGTAATTAGTATCACTATCTTGAATCTTTTGAGTATTAGCTTCTAAAGAAAGATGCTAAAGGAATTGTAAATAAATGTTCTTCTTCAGTGAAAGCATAGTACTAAATGGTGTCCCAAAGAACAATTAACTCTTAAATTTAGGCTAATAAATAAATTGATAGTTCACAGTTATTATTTTTGCTGGCATATGTTGATCTTTGAAGCAGTTGCATTAATTGATTATACCTATTTGAGTTTATTGATGATACCATGTGGATTCAAGCTACTTATCATCATGTGAACTGTGATTGGGCCGGACATGTCTCATAATTGTGGCATCCTTATTCTAGTTTAGCTCTCGATACCGAGAGGTATTGATGTTCTTAAAGAAGGCTTCATAGAGATTTACAAGAGAAGGACGTGTTTTGATCACAATTATCAAGGCACCATGAACCAATTTGGGTTAGAGACTTTTTAACACATTATTGGTTCAAGATGAATAATGAAAAGATAGAAGGATGCATTGTGCAATTCAATCTTATTTCTAGATAGGAAAGATAGCATTTGCTGTGATGTGGGCACTGATGATCATGACTTCGGCTGGATTCCTATCCCATCTCACATGATTAGGTGGCCTGATGGTGCTGTTATAAAAGGAGATACCCATGAACTGCGGTAGATTGTTGTGCAATGACCTTAAACCAAGTGCCCAGCATATGTGCATGCATCATTATTTTTTATTTAAGTACATTCAAAATTTTGTGTTTATTTAAATAATCATTGTTTTGGTACACAACTGTTATTTAGATAAATGCATCAGATCATATCTGAAGGTACACTCTTTTTGTAGAGAATTTTTAACCCTCATACTATCTTACAAGAGATTATTGAAGGACTTGAGTTTAGAAAGAAAGCATTATATTTGTTTCATTTATATTAAAGAACCAATAAGCATAAGTGAGAAAAATATTGCTATTTTGCTTCCCGACATAAAACCCTTTTAGTGAATGTAGGATTTGATTACCATGTTAAATTCTGTGCTTCGATCTAAGATTCTCAGCAGGGTTCTATCCACCTTCCATTTCTTTCAAATACTTTTGTTATACTCATGCTAGTGCCAGTTTAACAATTTAGTTGATAGTGTTTTGAGTTTATCACCAATTTCTTATGTCCAGACAGCGTTAGCTCATTCTGCTCACACAAATCTCTTCTCTGAATTGTTTCCAGTGCTGATGGACAACCACAAGGAAAAAGAAGCAATAGCAGAGCTGACAAGGGCTATAGCTTTCAAGGCTGACCTTCATCTGTTACACCTCCGTGCTGCATTTTACGAACACGTTGGGGATATTGGCAGTGCTCTCAGAGACTGCCGTGCTGCACTGTCATTAGATCCAAACCACCAGGAAATGCTGGAGCTCCATAAGCGTGTGAACAGCCAAGAACCATGATACTATGTTGCACCATACCACATGATACACCAGATCCATGCAGCTGCACCTGAACTACAGCTGGATCAATCTGTATTTTTCTCTTCTTCCTTGCAGTAGTTCAGTACAATCATTGTGCTCTAGGATAAGTTATTCTGTGCATGCATGTAGAATTGTAGTTGCTACTCAAATTTTGGTATGTCCAAATGAGATGAAGTTCAGAAGCAAACCATAGTAGACATGGATCTACATTTTTATCTATTTTTTACTTAAATGTAAATCTTATTTGGCATGTGTAGGTGATGCCTTAGCAAGTACAAGCTCAAAGATTCAGGTAAATAAGATCCATTAATCCCTTTCTATTGACAGGGCTTTACATTTGTTGAACATATAAGGGTGAAGTGAACTAGGGACTTAGCCTCTATAGTCTCAAAGGTTATATCTATAATAAAAATGTGCATTAAATTGTACGTGAACTTTGTAGTGGTTTTAATATGATGGCCTCCTATTTACTATTGATATTAGCTGGGTGTTAATACCTTCATAAGCTCAAAAAATAATGGCTATAAAAAATGAGTTTTGGAAAGTAATATGGAAAGTTTGATGCTTTGCAATCTAGCTTTACTTTTCTAAAACATATCTTAATAATTGCAACTGTATTCTTGAAATGGGCATCGCATAAATCTCTCATTCTCTCTTTATATGCATTTCCGTTCTTATCTAGGTATGACAATTGAAGAGAGCAGCGAATTGAACTTTATCTTTGCTCTTGTATTCATGTGCAAACACTGTCATTGGGTAAACTCACCTTTCATTGTACCAAATATACCATCTTTATTAGCATGTGCACATTCTCACACTCGCGGTGGGACAGGAAGAGTCACAAATTTATTCATATCTAGGGACGGCAATGGAAGAGCAATGATTTAAACTTCTATCTTTGCTTTCCATACATAAAAGGTGAGGTGAGACAAGATGAACAACACATGTGCACATACATATTGAGATCCAGTGCAATCCAAAAGGAAGATATCACTCATGGATTATATATCTTTCATCCCATTCACTACCAATGTTACGGGTTAAGGAGGTATAGTCTTGATCAGAGTAAGTTGTTGATGGTAAAATGTTTGCTCCATTCTTATCTTGTTTGTGGGTCATATATATAGCTTTTCCATGTCATGTGATGAGAATGTATAACCATCAGGATGCGTATAAAGTTCCAGTCCCAGTCTGATCTAGCCTGAGGATTGCATTTGTTTTCAACCCATTCTTGTACTATCTATGTTAGCAGATAAGGAAAGATAAGTCTTCATCAGATGAGGAAAGATAATCTTCATCAGACAGATGACAGAGCTGGGCATCAAAGACAGGTAATGTGACTATCTTCATGCTTATATTCGCACTATTTAAGTTATTGATCTCACAACGGTCCAGCTATGTCCATGGCAGAAGTATTTAAAAACTCGACATTCCCACTAAATTGAACACAATTCACAAGCTTTCAATGTTTAAGAGGCCATAGATTTTGAGAATTTGGCTGTTAAAATGCAGTGATTTGTGAACGAGAATGATAGAAACCTTAGATTTTAAGAATTTGGCCGTTAAGATGCAGTGATTTGTGAACGAGAAGGATAGAAGCCTTAGATTTTAAGAATTTGGCCGTTAAGAAGCAGGGATTTGTGAATGAGATGGATAGAGGCCTTATATTTTAAGAATTTAGCCGTTAACTCGTTAAGATGCAGGGATTTGTGAATGAGAAGGATTAACAAGAAGTCAGGCTGCCAGAAATCAGGTTAAGATGGTGATCTGATGAAGAAATTTTGTGAGGATCTGCTAAATGTAGGAACCAAAGAGGAGGATGGAATTTGTCAGCCTATTCTTCCTAAGAACCACATCATGAATACAATACAACAGAACAGCCTAAACCCGTATTTAGAAGATCATTCAATAACGGTCTCACCTATTAGAATTTGTTCGACTCAGACAACTTTTCTCTCTGCATTTTTCATAATCATTTCATGGTCCTCTTGCAGACGTAGTGGTCAATATCAATCAAGCATATTCATGTCAGTTTGTATTTGTTTTTCCCATGTTTACTGTATCTTATTGTGCAAGCAAATCACTGGCATCTGCATTAACAAGAACCCTTGGCATGAAGTTGGATGAGCAGACACACGACACTGCAAGCTTTAATACAAATAAAGGAAATAAACTTACATATAATCTTACATAATATGCATCTCTTTTCCAGTGAATTCAAGAGCATATGAACGGGGATTACTTTGCTGAAAGAGTAGTCCTGTTTAAAGGTGGGGTGTCTGCATACTTCCAACTAAATGACTCAATAAAGGCATTGCTTCTATAACCTGCCACTTCATCTTTGGACACTGCTTCAGATATTTCTTTCATGTCTTCATGTTCGAGCTTAACTTTCAATGATTTAATGTTCTCATCCAAATTCTTGATCTTAGTTGTACCTAGTAATGTTCTCAAAAAAATTAAATTCCATCAATAACAAAAAAAAAAAAAAAAAACGATTTTTAATTGGGTTATGGTGTGTTTGCTATACTAATATGGCCATTGCTTGATTACCAGGAATTGGAGCCACATCATCTCCTTGATGAAGAACCCAAGCGAGAGCTAACTGAGCAGGTGTGCAATGATGCTTGGAAGACAACATCTTCAACCTCGAATAAAGAGTCTTGTTCTTCTCCAGATTTTCTCCAGTAAACCTTGGATGTGCATGCTGAAAGGAAAACACATCTTTTTGAGATATGGTGAGTCCAAATACATAGTTGTGAAAAGCTAAAATTCTGTCAATTCCTTCACCAGGAAAGAACTCTCAGGCAAGATTTCTGTGACTCCTTTTCCTGCAAAAAAACCCCGACCAACAGGGCTGTAAGGGACTATTCCAATGCCAAGCTCCCTAGAAATCATAGCGTAAAGTTAAATCCTGAGCTGCCAAGAAAGAATTCAATTTATGTATTTATACCTGCAAACTGGAATGATCTCATCCTCGCTATCTCGAGTCCATAGCGACCACTCCAGCTGCACTGCACTAATTGGATGAATCGCATGAGCACGTCTAATTGTGTTAGCACTTGCCTCTGAAAGCCCTATGTACTTCACTTTGCCTTCTTCCACTAGCTTCTTGAGCTCACCCACCTAACATAGCCAAAAAAAATGCAATTTCAAAAGGATTCAATTTTATATATTCAAAGATTTATGAGTGACCGGAATCACATCTTACAGTCTCCTCTATCGGCACGGTTGTATCGACGCGGTGTTGATAATAAAGATCAATCCAGTCGACCCCGAGCCTCTTGAGGCTCTCCTCGCAACTAGCCCGAACATATTCCGGCTCGCCATTGATGACTATAGCATCCTTGCTGAAGCTCTGAACGCCAAACTTTGTAGCCAACTGAACCTTCTCCCTTGGCAAGTGCTTCAAGGCCTAAACTAAAGAAGCCAATTTCTTATCACACATTAATTTTCCAATCCATCCCAAAGAGGTGATCGAATTAATAAAACCAAACCTTCCCCAGCAATATCTCATTGGTGCAAGGCCCATAAATGTTTGAGGTGTCAAAGAAGGTGATGCCACTGTCAAAGGCATGCTTGATGATGGACACTCCAACTTCATCACTCACTGGATCATTGTATACTCCACTGAGACCCATGCAACCGTAGCCTAGCTTGGATACCTATAAAGTATTATAATTCCCTTCAATCATTTGATCAATGATTTAAGAAGTTCTAAGGAGAAGAGTATTGGAGTACTGGACCTCTAAGCCTTGGGATCCTAGCTTCACCTTAGGGACGAGGAAGTTGTCCTGCTTCTCCATTTCTTCTTGGCACAGCATTAATGGTGGCCTCCTACTGTGTATATAAGATAAGAAGAGAACGAGAAGGCTGATGGATTCCATGGTGTTGCCACGCTACAGAGCTCATGGCTTCTGTAAGCTTCCATTTGCTCAGCGAATATTGGAATTCGAAAAGGATGAGAAATTCTGTAAGCAACTTGCCACTACTTTGCTGTTGCAGACAACGTGCGTTGGTGACGATGTGATGGCGATGGAATAGATTAAAAAAGCCGATGAAGCCTTGTCTCACTCGCTGCATCGCATTGAGTCAACAGGAACGAGCTAGAGAAAGATCACAACGTGCTCGTGTCTCAGTGCACCTAAAATTTGTGGGCTTCGACTCCTTTTGCCTTTTTGCGACAGAGAAAAGTCACCGTGGATGGATATCATGTTTCAGACTTCGTCCGAGTGATTCACCTTTTGACTTTGTTATTGAAAGTCCACCGATGTTTAGTTGTTTACTGCAAATAATTATAAAGAAAACAGAGCATAAATGCAGTTGCCCGCCCTTATTAGCAAATGGCCTGTGCAGCAGCAGCAGGTTGCTGTGCTGTGCTGTGCTGTTTAGATCAAATTTTGCTCTAGTGGACAGCATGACGGTCCCCCTTTGAGGACTCTCTGAGTGAAATGGCGCTCCATGCTAGATTTGTTCTCATTATAGACATGTAGACATGGTGCGAAAAGGACAAGAGCCAGAGCGACGGTCCACTTTCATGTACTGTCTGGATCCACTCCAGTTGACAGCATGATGGTCCCCTTTCATATGACAAAAGTAAAGTGCTCGTCCTAATGTTTTTGCCGGTGACGGGGAAGGTAAGTTCATAAGGGAGTAAATTCTAGAGGAGATAAATCAGGGTAACTGAGGAGATAAATATATAGAGGAGTAAATTGCACGAGTATAGGAATTTACACCTTGTCAGTTTTGAGATTCGATTCCAAAATCTTATATAACAAATAATCATCCATTTACCACATCAACATTTTGCCCCAGGTTATGGTGCAGTGGTAAGGGTACTCAATTGTCTCCCAGATATTCACAGTTTAGTTCCAAGTTACAATGTATTTTAAGAAATTTTTTTTTTCTAAATGAGACTTATAACTAAGTGATATTGGACTTCTAGACCGCCCACTGCTAGTACTTTCTGATTTACCCTGATTATCAATGAAAAATTTTTATGAGACCAAATCAGTCATCTCAAACTCGACCTTACTCAGCTTGGTTAATTATACTTTGAAGGCATAACGGTCCATTTCATGCACTGCTTTAGCGAAGTGCGGCTCCATCATAAACTTGTTTTAATTACAGAGACGCAAGGAGGAAAAAAAACTCAATTTGGAAACATCCAATGGTTCCACTGTCATGTTTTGCTTTTATTTGCTGTACATATTTCCTGCACTGATTCTGACTTTGTTCTTGGATAATCTGCTTAATTTCCATATCCTTTTTTCCATTTTTTTCCACTTGTCATTCTAGCACTTGTTCTTGCTGTGTTCTTTTAGCAGTGACAATGTATTTGATGTGTACTCATTTCTGTCGAGCTCAGCTTTCTCAGAAAAGAATTGCTCGAGTGTACTGATTATGAATCTCATCCCTTTATGCAGCAAGATTTATTGTGTGTTATCAAGATCTTATAATATTAATGCTAGTTTTAGTTGCAAATTAACTTGTTATATATAACTCGTATTGGAAATCTGACAGTCGATTGTGCTCATCACGGATAAGGTTGTCCTCTTCTCCTCTAAACCTGACTTCATTGTCTGTGGCACCCTAAACCCTGTACCAAATCCAAACAACAAAAAGGCTATAAATCTTTCTACCTCATTCACATTGTTTTCCACTAGTCAAAGTGATATTCGTGATAAAGTTTTTATTAGAGGTAATGTAATTAAACTTGTAATGTGATAAATTTGTAATATTATGTAATGTAATTAATATTACATTATTATGTTTGGTAAAAGATTATTTTGTGTCTATTATTTTTTATAAGTAATATAATTTATATTATTATAAAATGATAAAAATATCTTGCGATCTCTGCCGGTGACAGTCGGTGGTGGAGGGCGGCGACGGCAGTGGTATATCAGTTGGTGCAGAAAATAGACTAAGGTTATATTTGACATTTAAATTTTAATTGAATATTAAGTTTGAAATGTAATCTTAATTATATTTTGTTAGTCTTGTAATCCAAAGTATAAAATTTTATTATCTTTTATAATCTATATTATATTATATTATAATTTTAAAATTATACCAAATAAAATAATTAATATTATAATATAATCTTCATTACAAGCCTCCTTACTTCTCACCAAACTTTAATGAAAAATGATGTATTTAAAGTTGTGACTTTTTTTCAAAGAGTATTTAATTTTTAGGTTTCTTAAATGATGCATTTGTTTTTTATTTTACATGTAATAATGCATTAAAAAATTGATTAATCAGATTTTATGCAGCACGATTTTTGAAATACAGCATTATGAGTGTCGTTCTTTGAAAATAACATATAGCGGTGTCGTTTATTAAAACATAGCGCCGTTATAATGGGCCGAGTGGCCCAGAGTTATGGTGCAACGGTAAAGATATTCGTCTCTCAGATATTAATAGTTTAATTCCCAGCTACGACGTATTGTAGAGATTTTTTCTTCAAACAGGACTTACAACTAAGGGATACTGGGCTTCTGGGCCACCCAACGCTAATCAGTGGTGTAGCCAGAATTATCAGTCAGCGGGGGCAAATTCAAGCCGGCCAGGGCACGATGCCAAAGTCACTGTGAGACTGCGCCCAAGTCAAGACTTCGCTATAAGGTTGCGGCCAAAACGAGACATCGCTGCGAGGCTGCAGCTAAGTCGATGCTAAGAGAGGAGAGGAAAGGGGAGAGGATTGTGCATACCGATGGGATGCATGTCGATGTTGAGAGCAATAACAAAGTAACGACGATGGCACCAGCAGG
>JBAMIE010185985.1:0-12588 GCA_037177295.1 Kaempferia parviflora | reverse complement strand
GTACATGCTAGAGAAGAATCGGGAGAGCAGAAGTGCTCTACGCAGCCGCAGCTTCGCGTCTTTTAAACCTGTTGTGTGTGACAGTAATATCTAGATCGATCTAGACACATTCAATCCTTTGTAGCGGTAGCCTAGATTGATCAGCGGATCGATCCAGCGCTTTTCTATGCTCTTAGCAAACCACAAGAGCACAATTCCCCGATCGATCAACTGATCGATCAGAGAGAGCTGGATCGATCAGCTGATTGATCGAGCGCCTTTCTGTTTCCTCACGACTTAGCGAAAACGCTGGCCAATCAATCAACTGATCAATTGGCCATGTCTAAATTTGGCTGAAACTCAAGTTTAGACCACCTTGCCTAACATCCGGTCAATCGTGACCAATCAAGACTTCCTCGTGCCTAGCATTTGGTCAACCCGGACTTGCTAGGATTTTTTACCAAGTATCTGGTTAATCCTTTGACCCACTCAGACTTTTTTCCATGTGGCAAGTGTCTGGTCAACGTGACCTCTTGGACTTATCCCCTCATGCCAAGTGTCCGGTCATCATGACCCAGTTAGACTTATCGTCTCATGCCCAAGTGTCTGGTCATCGTGACCCACTTGGACTTACCAAACACCAGGTATCCGGTCAACCTTGATCCACTTGGATTTCTCCTGCCTAGTTTGACTCACCGGGACTTTCTAGTTTACCTAGCTTCACTCACTAGGGCTTTTCGCACTACCTTGCTTTACTCACTAGGACTTGTCACCTGGCTTCACTCACCAGGACCTAGCTTCACTCTCCTGGATTTCCATCACCTAGCTTCACTGACTACGATTTTCATACTACCTGGCATCACTGACCAGTACTTATCTTTGCCTAACCCCTGGTTAGGACTTTTGCATTGCCTGACTTCACTTACCTGACTTGTCCTTGTCTAACCTCCAATTAGGACTTTCCTAGTCAAATATCCGGTCTATGTTGACCTACTTGACTTTTGTTCGACAATATCTTAGATAGATAATTGCACATGTAATTTCTATCTATTGTCAAACATCAAACACAAGTTTGAACCAACTCAAGCTTAGTCAAATGGGACAACTTGACCCAGGGACGATTGCTCCAACAATTCCCCATATCCTGTCAAATATCAAAACTAAGACTCAAGCTTGACCCAATTCAAGCTTAGTCAACATTGTCAACTTGACCCGGGGACAATTTCACCAACAACGTTGTGAGGAAGGCCCACCACTTCACGCCGTTCATATATTGGTGTAGCAGTGTTGCGTGCTTGAACTTCAGCAGGTGGTCCTCTAGGTCAACCACTCCTCCAGACACTATGAGTCCCAGAGGACGGTAATGTCGGGGGAGCAGGTCTTCCAGCATTGCTGTAGCGACAAGATGACCACCCATTTAAGAGAACTGTTGGTTATCAGGGCTTTGCCCTTTCGTGGTTCCCGCGGGGTGCTTCCCCCACTGATGAGCCAAATGACTCGCTGACTCAGTTATCCCCTAACGGGGTGCAGAACAACACCCGATGGCGCGATATTGGTAAGGAGGCACTTGTAACAAACTAGTTTACCGTGTAGGTGCTTGAGCGACTATAGCCGATAGGGGGGCTAAGGATCCTACAACCACCCTTTTTGGTCTACCACTGGGATCTGTGGGGGTTCCGGTCACTAAGACAGTCGATTTATTCGTTAAGACTCCTACAACAGCCGCTTGCTGTTGTTGTATCAGTCTCTAGGCTCGGATAGCTACTAGTAGCTCTAAGTCTTCCTGTGATAGCGTAACCATGGTGAGTCGTCCAACTTCTTCCATCCTTTCGGCTCAGATACGAGAGGAGTTCCCACAGACGACGCCAAATATATTTATGTCTAAAACCGAGGAGACGGTCATTGAGACACGCGGCGCTGCAGTGGCACGGCTGTTGACTTTGCGAGGACTCCAAAGTAGGGTGCTCCAAACTCTATGGACCTACACACCAAAGACCACTCACAAAGTAGAGAACATTAGAGACCGAGCTAGGGAAGGAGTCCTCGGCTCAGTACACTTATCGAGGGAAGAATAGTAGAAATGAACAGTGTGATGTGTTTCTCACGTACCTACGTTGGAAGTCGAAGACCCCTATTTATAAGGTGGGCTTTATCTTTTTGCATGCTTTTCGAGACGCCTTCTGTAAGAGGGTAAGTCGTTTCTGATAATCTGACACATTTCCCCACCTGAGCTTAATGTCCCTGTACCTTGTTAGACTTTAGGAGCTTCAATCGTATAGAGAGTGCATGACACATCCTCTAACATCTGATCTTCTGGCAGCCGGTAAGCTAGATGACAACGGGGGTAGGTGGATTGAAAGGATAGAGAGGTTCTGACTGTCCTTGCTGTCAACATGCTTAGTAGCCGGTTGACCTCTCCGGTTGGATCTGTCGGGCTAGCTTATTGACTTCTCGGCTTGGCTCGGACGACCCATGGACTTGCTGAAATTCGCTCGGCCAGCTCACTTAGTTGAGGTCTGGCTGGCGGTTCAGATCGGTAGGCCGGGCGGCCGGGCGGCTTAGTTGACCTGCTTTGCTAGTTTAGTTGTTCGGCCGAGCGAATTAGGTTGGATGGCGGCTCAGTCGGCTAGTCAGCTCGGTCAGCCTAATCAGTCCGCTTGGCTCTGACTATCTTAACTCGAGCGGCCACCTCAGCAGCTCAACGAATTGGGTTGGATGGCAGCTCGGTTGGCCAGTAGGCTCGGTCGGCCTGATCAACCCGCTCGACTTTGGCTATCTTGACTTGGGTGGCCACCTCAGCTGACTTTGACCTGGTCTTAAGAGGTCCCACCCTATACACCGCATCACATATTATAACAAATACAAGAATTTGAACAATAATAAATTTATTATTTGATAAAAAGATGCTTCTTAGTTTTTTTTTTTGAGTCATCAATGACATCCCAAATTTGATTTTTTATCAAAAAGAAACCCTACAAAATTATTCGACTATTCTTCGATATACTATTCCTATTATTATTTCTCACCTATATGGCCACTAAATCTTGAACGGAAGATGAGTAATAGTCACTATAGTTTTATAGTAACTACAGTTTTGTAACTGTTATACAATTATAGTAGCTATAGTTTTGTAATTGCTACACAGCTATAGCAACTATAATTTTGTAACTACTATAACTAAGTTATCATACAATTATAACAATTACGATTTCATAACGGTTATACAATTGTACTAGTTACAAAATTGTAGCTATTATAACGTAAATATTACGTAAACTTTGATAGACATAATTTTTAACTCGGGTTGAACCATATGACAGATAATATATCAAATCTAAACTTGTTACGCCACAACAACCTAGCTTAGGTCCAAAAAATGTCATTTAAATTTTTTTCGGAGACTCCGAAGAATTTTAGTCTTCTTTATTAAAGTTATTTTCATGTTGTTTCAGCTACGAAATTGTAGCTACTACAACTATAGGCTACAACTGTTGTAGTTGCGCCCTCAGGGCTAGCTCAGTTGGTAAGTGCATGGAGTTGTCACTGTAAAGATCTGGGGGTTGAAACTCTACGGAGAATTTTACCGCCTCTATAGACCCTCATCCATGCCTTTATCAATTTGAGTCCTGTTATACTCCCCCTCAACGGCGTGGAGCAGTCGTGAGTGTGCTACTAAAATGGTGGTTCCATGTTTTTTTTACAACTGTTGTTTATAGCAGCTACGATTTGCTACGAAACTGTAATTATTACAACGTGTTCGATCAATTTAGTATTTGTCCAAGATAATAATAAAAATAATACTGAAAGATAGTTACATCATTTTACATCAGGATTGGATGACCTTTGTCTTGACCATTTGCACTTATGGCTAGTAGTCCTCCGTGGTTTACCTCCTCCGTGTTGGCTCTGGGACGGGTTGGCAGAGGCGCTGGGGGCGAGCGATTCGCCTTTTGCCACAAGATAGGATGACCTTTTGATAAAAAAATCAAAGTGATACGTCTCATTGACAATTTGAAAAATAAAGGTGCTCTTTTGACTTTTACCCTTTTTTATTACCCATTTTAAATTTAGGAATATTGATATATTAAATATTAGTGGTTGGTATAGAGCCGTCCCGAAGGGGCCGCTAAAATGATAGCTTTATCTTTTGCTCCGATTGGTGGCTATCAAAGCCTTTTTTTTAGTTGAGCTCAGACAAATAATTATATTTAATTATGATAATTATGTTTGCTCTTAATTACAATTACCTTAGATTTATATGAGATTAAAAGTGAAAATAAAGGCGACGTTTGGTTTCAATGATTTCTATTTTTATTTTTTAAAAAATACGTATTTTCTAGAAAATAGTGTTTGATTTATATTTTCCATCTTTATTTTTTAAAAATATATATTATTTTCTAAAAGAATAGAGAATGTCAAAAAATTATTTTCTATTTTCTAAACAAATACACATTTTTTAAAAATAAAAATAAAAAATATATAAATCAAACATCACCTAAATTTTTTCGTCGTCTTAAGTTAGTACCTATTTGGCTATTTATCGTCAAAAAAAAAAAAATGGATATTTAATATATTCATATATTTGATTAATATATTTAACATCACCTAAGCATTTGTTTGGGTCGTAAAAGAAATTGTGTAACCGGATAACCGGTTCGGGTTCACCGCCTGCAATTTAAACTCAAATCGTCAGCCCTGAACCAAACCGGTGCGGAACTCGATCGAGGAGTTGGTCGCATACAATATCAGACAGTTATCGCTCATAATTCAGGTTCTGGAAACGCCTAGGTCTACCCAGTACCCACACCTCTCTCTTCGGAAAGGAGTATCCAGAAGCGTGCGCTTGGCGGCTTTTAAACCTGCCCGTGCGATTAACACACCGACGCGAGGCGAAGAGATCGGAAGCGAGGTGGATTCGATGGAGAACGGCTCGATAATCGACCTTCGTTTCGCAGCGGAGTCTGTCGTCGCGGAAGAGGAGGATCTGGCGTCGGCGTCCGTGGCGCCGCTCCACCAGATCGAGTCCCTCTGCATGCGTTGCTTCAAGAATGTAAAATAAAATTTGTTCCCTTCTCCTATTACTAAGCGGCTTGTTTCACTCTGGAGTTTCGGCTAACACACTCGTCTTGTTCTACTCAGGGCACGACGAGGCTTCTGCTGACTAGAATTCCGCACTTCAGAGAGGTGAATATTTATGTGTTATGTTATCCTTTAGTGCTTAATTTTTTGGTTGCATTCATGTGTTGGAGGATAGACGGTTTCCAAAGTTTCGGTTTCTTTTTACTTGCAGATTGTGTTGATGGCATTCGAGTGTCCACATTGCAACGAGAGGTAGGTTTAGTTTCAATATTTTTGTCATATAGGTTTAATTTGATGTTTTTTTTACTATTTCCTGAAATGACTGTTTAGGAATAATGAGGTCCAGTTTGCTGGTGAACTCCAGCCTCGAGGATGCTGCTATAGCTTGGAAATTCCTGCAGGGAACAGCGAGGTTTGCTTCCCTGTCTAAATGATTGTTACTATTTGGTTACCTAGTGCGTTATAGTTTTTAACAGTAAAGCACTGTTGAATACATCAATCTAGTATATCTTGATTTTGTCAAAATGCACAAATTAGAGTACTATAAGTTCTCAAGCAGACAATTAAAATCAAGGTTTGCTGCAAAATGAACATTGGAAATTTTTAAAGTTTACAGAAGAACAGTACTCTTTTGCACTAAGGATCTATTATAGTCACACAGAATTTGGTAAATTATAAGGGATCAGTTTTACTGGCGGACTGAGGGAGATGGTGGTGGCATTTTCTCTCCCTATTATTCAATCATCCAAGTTGTAATATACTACATTTTAAAAAAATTATTAACTTTATGAGTATGACACTTAATATACAAGGTTTGATGATTCTCCCTAATACTGATTTTTGGATCTGCCATTGAGATTTATGTAAGTCTATATTACTAGTGATGTTAAAGTCATTTACTCCTATAATTATTTTATCTAGACTTTGTTTTTCCTTTTTATTCCTGAAACTCTCAATTGTACTTAGAACTGTCCATTTGAAAATTTTATTGGTTTGTCTTTAAACATGTGGATATTATGTTAACATATTTTCTTTATTTGATTATTTATTTACACTCCACCTACTTGCTTATCAATAGTGATTTCATTTTTTCCCACCCCCTAACCAACTTGGTGTTCACATAATCTGGGGACGGGCTGTGAGAGGGCACCTGGGTTGGGTGTAATCAGCTTTTGCTGCAATAGTGATTTCATTTTCATTTATATTTTGCAGTATCTCAAAGAAGTTGTTGTGTAAAGGAACCATTTTTTTCATGTATTGATTGGAAAAATGTTTTGTCTTGTTTATTTCTTGTAGCATATTCATCAATTTATCATACTTTGTTGCAGATGCTTAATCGGCAAGTGGTGAAATCTGATTCTGCTACTATTAAGGTAGTCCATTTCTCTTTCGTTCTCTGCAAGTTTGCAAGATCTAGTAAAATAGTTTAAAGATATTATGCTTTGTGTATTTTTTTTATCAAATTCAAAGCATTTGGATTATCTATCTACTCTACCTGATCTTGTTCTGGCAATGAAATTTTCCTGTATTGTGATTTGCAGGTTCCGGAACTGGATTTTGAGATTCCTGCTGAATCTCAACGTGGAAGACTCTCTACAGTAGCTCTCTTTTCTCTCAAGATATGATAATAGTAGTCCTTATTCAATTTATTCTACCTGTTCTGGTAAACTGTTGGTAGATATCGTTGGCTTCTTGCCTGAGTTCCGAATTCCAGTTTCTTTGTTCACTTAGAGATTGCCTTTCACTGCCATGATGGTCCCATTGACAATTTGTAAGAACTTTAAAAATGACAAAAAAATTCTTAATTCTTTTAGTGTTATGCACGTAAGATAAGTAATACTACGAATGGCTTCCATTGAAAGCAAGTTATTGGCAAAAAGTTCTCTGTTACTTTACATAAAAATTATTACCACTGTCATCTGCTTTTATGCTGATTTCTCAAGTTCATAAGGCTGTGGCTATAGGGAAGTGATTTTTAGCAATTTAGGTCCGCTGTTTATATATATATATATATATATGTGCTTATTTTTGTTGAGCCACAATGCTTACTAACCAATCCAATGAATTTACCGTTTATTAGCTACAACTGAATGAAATTTCCATATCTTGGCTGAGTTGGAAACCACATGGTAGAATTACCAAATCAAGCAAGGGTCGATTCCCGGAGAAATACCCAAATCAATTTAGGTTTCCTGTTGTGCATGCCATGTGGGGTACCCGGGAAATGCAACAGAAAAGACAATGTAGTAGGCTTCTTTTCTTAATTTCTTTTCAAATCGCACTGATAGCTAGAACAATGTTAAAACATTTATTTTTTTTTTTTTAATTTGGGAAACGTAAATCTATTACCTCTTCTATTCTACTAGGTTGAAGGGATACTTGTTAGAGCTGCAGATGAATTAGACTCCCTTCAAGAGGAACGGAAGGTGAGATAAGGGCTTCACACCTTTTAACTTCTTCATTTGGTTCAACCTATTCTTCACATCTGAATGAATCTGCTTTATGCTATGCAGAAAGTGGATCCTGTTACTGCTGAAGCTATTGATCAATTCTTGATAAAACTGAGGTCACTTGTGGCGGGAAATGTGGCTTTTACTTTTATACTTGATGATCCTTTTGGAAATAGTTTTATTGAGAACCCGTAAGAGTTTTCTTCTTAGCATTGAAAATCTTAGATATGCACTCCCAAATCTTACTCTCCTACTTCTGTTGTTTCTTGCATGGAGTATCTAGATATTATGGTACACTATTTTGCATCAAGTCTGAAAGGACTGAATCTAGCCTTTTATTTGCTTCTGCTGTTATTAACACATGCTAAAATGCCATGTCAACGCTTTGACATGCCAATATTCGTAATTTGTTTAATGCTTTAAGATGTTTCAATGTTTCTAGAACCTGCTCGAATGGGTTTTTGCTTGGTAGCAGTCTAGCAGATATGGCTAGTTTTGCCAAAGGCAAGAGCTTTATGAGTGTTAGCTCATGATGTTCCATGTTATCCAGTGAAGAATCTGTTACTTCTAACCTTATATGTTCTTTGACTGAGATAGTGGATTATTGGTGCTGTTTAATGCACTTGTGGCATCTTGATTCTTTGTTAAAACTACCAGAATTGCTCTGCATAGTAAATTGTGAAGCCATCTCATCTGAAGTTTAGGAAGTGAAATACGTTTAGGAAGGTATTGATAGGTAGAATAGTTGAGTAACAACTATTGGCAAGTAAATGAGCTTAATATGATGGCCAATGCCACTTGCACTGCTAGGGTTAGGCATGTTGTTAAATGGTTAGTATTCTTTGCTTTATTAGGTTATTTGCAGGCACTTTTTTCTCAGGTAAGTTTCACTGCATATACCCACATTGTTCTGAATGTTGCAATTTGATGGATTTTGGACTATAATAGTAGTATCTATGGTAACTCAATGGTCAGGATTAGATTCGGCTTATATAATGTTCCTATCTCCCCCAAAGGGCATAATTTGATCAAAAACTATGATATCCTGCAATGCAATAGTAAAATTCTTTTTGGATTATTTGAAATTTGAATTCTGAAGCAGCACATTATGGGTCTAGGATGTATAGACAGCCTCCAAGCCATATCACATTTTCTTGTTCTCAATTTGATTGAAGTTTCTCATTTTTTTCCTGTGCAGATTGGCTCCATCATCAGATCCCTTTCTGTCTGTTAGATATTATGAAAGGACCAAGGAGCAACAGGCATCACTGGGCTTTCTTGTCGAACCATCTCTACAGGAAGAGACTGAAAGGCAGGTTGATAGTGAAAATCATTCCAACATAAGCCAAAAAGAGCCACATGGGTCGGTTGGGGCTATTGCTGGTCAACGTGCAATTGCCCAGGGTAAAACTGAGGAAGTTGCAGCAGCCTTGTGCAGATATTCAGCACCAGAAGAGGTATACGTTTGTCTTACATGATGCACTATGTTACTGATAATTCTTGTCATAAATTGCTCTTTATGGTAATTGCAGGTTGATACTTTACCTTCAACATGTGGGGCATGTGGGGCTAGCTGTGTCACTCACTTTTACTCTACTAGTATCCTTTTAGTTTCTTTCTTTTATCTTTCTGATGGGTACGCTTCTGTTATCATCAGCAAAAAAAAAAAAAAAAAAAATTTGTATGTCAAAGATTACCACTCATTCTTTAGTTGAATGGAGTGTTAGATAAGCAGTACTTAATATGGCCACCTGTCTACATTTGATCGTTTTTCATTGTTTATCCATTTAGGTTCTGTGAACTGGCAAGATTGCCCAAGCTGTTTAATGTGCCCCATTTTCTCTGTTCCTGCACAATATTGTAGTCCAGATATTCCATAATTGGCATTTCAAAACTAATTTGGTTACTAAAACTTGAGTTCACTAAGTGGACTGTTAATTATTTCCTTTTGAATCCGTATTATTCTTAGCATCTTGTCATTGGTGGATTTGTGATTCCTAAACCATCTGCAGAAATTCCATATTTCCGAGAAGTTGTTGTGATGGCAAGTACATGTGATTTGTGTGGCTATCGAAGCTCTGAGGTATGATGTTCCCTCAGTTGTTCATGTGGTTAAATTAATCTCCCTTCAATGGCTAGAGAATTTGTGATTTCTTTGAGTGTCTAGGTCGTGGGGTTTTTAGTTGTTTTTGTATTACTATTTCTGGACCTTATATTTTTCCAAACAGTTGAAGGCCGGCGGTGAGATACCTGAAAGAGGGAAGAGAATCACATTGAGTGTTCAGGATTTCCAGGATCTTAGCCGAGATGTGATCAAGGTTAGTCTATTCATTTCCAATGGTCAAATTTTATGGTAGGACAATGTATAGCAGGCTCATTTCCACATGTTTTTGTGAAACTTGCATGTGGCATGTTTGTTACTCATTGGCTTGAACGTGTAGTACACATCCATTATCTATTTTTGCATTTTGCACTAAGTTGTTTCATATTTTTAGTTTTTTAGCTTTATTTTTTTATTTTTTATTTTTTGCGGGATAACTCTATAGCAAAGACTGAAACGCACTAATAAACTGTCTTATATATATTTGTATCTTCTGATACAGAAAAAATGTGAAGATGTCTCTACATAAGTAAGGTTTATGTATGAAAATTCATAAACATGCGAACATATGGGGTTCAAATATACACAATCAGGTGGAAAAAGGTTAATATAATTGCAAAGTAATACTAATCTTACCCTATAGTTGTCATGGTATTGCTCCTATCAAACACAAGAAAACTATCCTATCTTCTATAATTTATGATTAATTGTTCGCTGAGCTTTACATTGTAGCAATGTATTGAGCCACAAATTCAAATAAACATTTGACAGCATCCAGCATCTATGCCACTAAATATTAGTTTTACCAGACATTTCCACTCATTTTAGGTGAACCCATTTACATTGTGAGGTAATCCAGTGAGTTTATACGAAGTTTTACTTGAGCTTCTTCTTCTAATCAATACTGAGTTGTTCTAACTAATGTCGATTTATTGTTCTCTAAAGATCAATTTCCTGCTTGTTTATAGGTGTTTTAGCAGGCTTCCCTAACATGTTTAATTGATTTCTTTTTTGCTGTATTACTTTTTTTTTACAGTCGGACATGACCAGTGTAAAAGTTCCTGAGCTGGAGTTGGATCTTTGAAGTGGCACTTTAGGTGGAATGGTTACAACAGTAGAAGGCTTCATTACTAAACTTAGTGAAAGTAAGTTTTGCTTCCTAACTTTGGGAGCACATATATGTTTTGATCGTTGGAAGATCTGTGGATGTTGCTGTTTTTTTTTTTTTCTCATTTACATTCTTGAAGATTCTGATGGTACATATTGTTCTTGCATAGATCTTGAGAGAGTACATGGATTTTCTTTGGGCGATAGTACTGATGACTGGAAAAGAAATAAATGGCAGGAGTTCAAGTCCAGGCTTATCATGGTATGCTAAATGGTGAAAATTTAGCATATTTTCTTAAGTGATAACATATGTGTGCCTCGTTATATTCTTTTCCCATTGGTTCTTTAAGTGCTCTGGTTTATTGAGCGTAGCTTCTTTTCAAGTAATATCGCTGTTCATCTTCTTCATTGGCTATTCATATGTATGCTGACTTTCTCTCTCTCATATGTAGCGTTTGAGTTTAGAAAAATCTTGGACACTTATAATTGATGATGCACTGTCCAGTTCATTTGTTTCCTTTGTCACCGATTCTTTGTTGGATGACAAACAGCTTACTGGTTCATTACTGAATTTCCATTCATGTGGAGTTCACTTTTCACTTGATTTGGCTTACTGATTTTACTTATTGATTAGTAAATACATATTATGCTAATGTTATATTATCATGTTGGGTTGCGATGCCAGTCGAGTATGAAAGGACTTGGGAGCAGAACGAGGAGTTGATTTTGAATGACATTGGCACATTACAAGCAGATACAACTTACAGAATAGAAACAGCAGAACGAGGAGTTGGGTTTGAATGACATGGACACATACAGTGGATACCATTGACAGAGAAGCACGACGATCTGATCTATTAAGGTTTTTACAACTCAGTTATGCCCGCACCTGAATGAGTTGTCGCAATACTTTTGTTGGATATCTAGTTAGTGCAAACAGACATGCCAGTTTGTATTTTAGTGACCATTCAAAAAAGTGTCTTAAATTTATATTGCATACTCGGATGATTGATGTTCTTACCTTGGGAAAACCTTTCCTATTCAAATTTAAAGTCAGGAAATTTATCGATCTGTTAGTGTCAGCCCCATGCTCATAAAAGTATCATAAGTTTAAATATGTTTCTGATGAACTCAAATTATATTATTTTTAGTTCTAATATAGTTAATTTAAAAGTATAAAGTGTGCGAGAATGTCCATATATTGTTTTCTAACTTTGTTATGATTGCTAACGAGCCTAATGTAGAAGTTTTAAGTTTGAGAATTTCATGTTTCTCTATATATCAAGGAAGCATAAATAAGATTTTAACAGCTGTGGTTGCGTCGCATTAGTTTATTACTAAAAATGCAATAAGTATAAACTATTTGATTTACAATAACAAAATAAGTAGACACTTCGAGTGTTCGTTTCCAGGTTGGGAGAAGATAAAAAACTTACAGATCTAAATTTAATATCTACTATAATTAAATATATATGGTGTATGTTCTTGTCTATAATCTCGACGGGTATGCCGCCAATAGACTGTTTTCTACGCTGACAAAGTCTCCGTATGTCCTGGGAGTGAAAGAAATAGGGAGCTGGATCATCGTGAAGACTGAGAAAGAAAGAGGGAGCTAGATCATCGTGAAGCCTGAGAGAGAAAGGGGAGGATTAGAATGAAGGTCGGAGGTGTCCCAACTTATTTACTCCAATGTTTAAGTCAGATTTTCGACAGGGGAGAAAGAGAAAAAGAACATTAGATAAGGAAATGTAGTAGTTAATGAGCGTATGTGTGCCGTTTTTGTGTGTATGCCTATGTTCGTCCCTTTGCCAACCGGAGCGGGCGTAATGCTGCCTGATGATAGTTCTTTCCTTATTAATTGGACGTGATATC
>JBAMIE010185975.1:0-12588 GCA_037177295.1 Kaempferia parviflora | reverse complement strand
TGTCTCGGAAACTCATCCTATCCGGATTAGTTTTCTTAGTGAAAATTTTAATCCAGGGACATAGGACCTAATGAGATTCCGAAGAGCACGTAACCATCAGAAGGAAGAGAGATTGAGAGAGGAAGATAGAGAAAGAGGGAAAATCTAGGCTGTTGGAGGAGAGAGAAGCATTGTTGTTTGTTTGCATGATGGTCATGCTACTCATGGTTGAGGTCCGGTGCGGTGTCGTGGGGACAACACAACATGAGAGATGAGAGAATAGGGATAGGGAAGAATAGTTTGAACCACTGGATGCATTGCCACTTGTTGGTGGCTTCGATTGCACTACCCCTTGATCAAGATCTGGGTGGTGATGTGAGGTGGGCTACGCGACAAAATAGGTGAGGGAGGTGGGTTGGGTGTGGGTTACGGTGAAGAGAGAAGAGAAGAGTAAATTTCCTAAGCGATCCTCTAAATTCAACTAAACCCAAATTGAGAAATGATTGAACTAGCTCAACCCAAATCAAATTTGGTTCAACCCTAAACGTGTTAAAACAAATCCAAATCGAGCTTGATTTAGACCCACTTAATCTTGATCACAATGTCCACTTAATGAACTCAATAAAACCCTAACTAGACCTCAATTAGTCTCCTAAAAAGAAACTGTTGGTTTGGTGCAGCTTTAATGACTTAAAATTCAAAATTAAATTAGGACTAGGAAATGAAATGGAATTGAAATACAAGATAACTTTTTTGGTGCTAGAGAGCTTATGTGTTGGAGTGAATAGGAGACAAATAGGTCATGAAGGTTATTGTCACTAGAAAAAGATCCCTCGAGATGGGGGCATCTAGATCTGTAGGTGCAATATGTAGTTGGAATTCCCAGCAAGAAGATCCTAATGAGATGGACTTTGCAATTGAGAAGTATGGCAATGCTTGAAGCAGTTAGGCTACTCTAATCAAAAATATTTTGATACAATATCATAGGTATTGACGTATGCCTTTACGCCTAACGCCTAGGCAGTAATTGAACAGTTAGATGGTTAACATTAAAGCATTATTAAAATAGGATCATGCACTAAAATTTGTAAATAGGGGTGTGCAACTATTCGGTTAAATCGGAAAAACCGACCGAACTAATTTATTTGGGATATTCAGTTCGGTCAATTCGGAAATTCAGTTTTTATTTTTAAAAATATTGGTTAATTCGGTTTAGTTTTGGTTTTTGGGTTAAAAAATTTGATTAAATGAATAATTAAATTATTAAAAAAAATAAAATTTGAATTTTATTTATTAACCTTTATATATAATTTATAATATTTGTTTAATATTTATATTTAATATTGTTTTTCTTTTTTATTATTTTAAGGCTGAATTATGAATATCAAATTTCAATTATTAATTTTGTATATTTTTTATTGTTTTTTAAACAAATTCGGTTAATTTGGTGTTAACCGAAATAACCGATTTTTAATTCGATTTTGTTAATTTGGTTTTTGCAAAAATTCGGTTCAGTTCGATTAGCCAAAGTTAAATAAGTTTTTAGTTAATTTAGTTTAGTTATTAACCGAATGCTCACCCCTAATTGTAAAGATAATAAAAGAAGTTTAATTGAATTCAAAATAATAGTGGAAAAATGCAAGGTGCCTAAAAGGATAAGATAAAAAATAAACTACAAAAATAATGAAGTGGATAGTGATACCTTGTTGTGAGGATGTTGAACTTGTTGAGCGAAAAATAGTCACAACCACCACCATCTAGCCTTATCTCACTAGGTGAGGTCGGCTATATTGATCATTCTACGCCATTGGGCTCTATCCCCTAAATCATCATCATCATCATCTATAGTCATAAATTTAGGAAAAAAAATTCTAGGGTAAGAATAAATGTTGAAAATTTAAGTATATACGAACGGAAAAACAAAAGGGATAACAAACTTATAAATGGCTAGCAAATGGTAGAATTGGTGAAGAAGTTCTGCCATTGTTGGAAATAGTAGGCTTGTGTGAAATTAGATGTTAGTACAACAAACAACAACCAAGCCTTATCCCACTAGGTGGGGTCGGCTATATGGATCCTTCTATATCATTGGGCTATATTCCCTATTATATCATCTATATTTAAATAAATTTTATCTTGTTTTATTGTTGTTAACCAAGTTTTTTTTTTTTTTTTCAATTTCTCCCTCATTTGATGTGTGTATTTGCCGTAGTTTTACCTCGCCTAACTAAGACATTTATTGGCCGTTTGTCCGTACCATCTTAAACGTGCCTCTCGAAGTTTTTCCTCAATAGATGGAACTCCGATTTTCTCTTTAATGCTCTCATTCTTTATTCTGTCCATTTTCGTATGTTTATACACCCATCTTGATATCCTCATCTCTATAACTTTCATCTAGTCATAGCCCAATATTCAACACCATATAACATAGCAGGTTTAGTTGTCATTTTATAGAACTTCCCTTTTAAGTTTTAGAGATAGCAAACAAGAAAATTTAGGGTTAATTTTTATCAACAAATGAATTTAAAATAAAAATATATTTTTTTAACTTAAACATAACTGCCTAAATAGTTTGCTTGGGCCTCCTAGGTATCCATTTGGGCTGCTTAGGCAGTCTGCTTGGGCCACTTATGTGTTCCTTCTGTACTGCCCCTTAAAACTCCTGGCTTTTAGGAGCTGCCTACCACCTAAGTGAAGTGCCTCTGGCCAAAAATGCCTAGGTTAATGTTGGTAATAGTTCATGAATTGTTTATAAAGATTTCTTTAAAATTGTAGAACATGGTCATAATTGTGGTGCATGAATCATGATGCAACAAGATTCTGAAGGATTGTATTTTGTTTTACTTGAGGCTAGTTTGGTGAATTTGTTTTTTTTCTTTTTTTTTTTTTGTATATGTATCATGACAGCAATTTATCTTTTTGTAGGATGCAGCGAAATAGAGGTCAGTTCACTTCATCAAAATCAAAGCCTGAGGATGCCAATTCAGATGTCACAAATTGTGAGGGAACCCAGCATTGGGGTTCAATTGAAGGTCGGCCACTGTCGTCGGCTGTGTGAGTTTCTCTAACTTAGAAAGATCTAAAAATTGGAATTTGAAGTCTCCTAGTTGAATTTCAGTAACAGTTTGCAGGCTTTCATTCAGTTGTAAACTTTCTGATGAAGTTGTATGTTATTTGTTAGTTTCTTTCAAATTGGGAACATCATGTCTGAATATGATTTGTCTATTAATCGAACATGTAACCTCATATTTAAGTCTGTAAAAACTTTACTTCATTACATTTGTTCCTCATTTTGTAACCCTGGACAATATTTTTTGTCTGCTATCTGCAAGTTATAATAATTTCGACTATGTCAGTGATGAAGGTTTTGTTTTGCCGTTTGATTGAAAACTTCAGTTGCCATCATTGTGGTATCAGCTCAAAATTGACACCAATGATGCGCCGTGGACCTGATGGACCAAGGACACTATGCAATGCTTGTGGACTCATGTGGGCAAATAAGGTAATCTCTTTGTTTGTAGATCAATTGGCTTTTGGTGTGGCCATGTTAGATGCTTGTATTTTAATTTTTATATAGTTGTTATTCTTTTACTTAAACCAATTGATCTTGTCTCATTTCTTTTATTGTTCACGATTATATTTATTGTTCTTTTACCTCAGTGCCCCTTTACTTTCTCTCTTTATCACTGCTAACAAGTAACAAACACTATACTCGGGCTCCTTTGAGTTTTATTTAATTATTTTTTCCAGAGGTTGACAAATTATTGAGATTGCTTAAATGGTAGTCGTTGTGGTCAAGTTTGCTGAAGTCTAGTGATATATATGAGAGATTAGACCACTAAAGTTTACCTAGATGGATAATATGAGGGGGTTAGGTTATTATTGTTGGACATATGGTGTAGTGCTATCATGATTTGTGTCCCTCAACCAATGATCTCAGTAGGTTGGTTATCTTAGTGGACAATCTCAATGTAAGAAATGTCTCTTTTATTGTTGTTACAATAACATGGTTACACATACTCAAGCAAAATCGATTCATTCGGTTTGTGTAAAAATAGAGATATTATTATTATTAAGTATAGAAAAATAAAATTATTATTTTTGTATGAATTAATTTATTTAGTTGGATTGGTTTATTTGTTAGAAAATATTGTTATTGTGTCATTCTCCTTATCCAAGAACTATACCTCAACAAGTTAAAGAGGATTTGCCTCAAGGAACAATGCATTTGTTTCATTGTCATCTCTTTTCTTTTCCAAAAAAATAAGGAAATTTGAGAGTATTACATAATAGAAAATTAAAAACATTGTATGCAGGTAAACTGGGGCTTTCGTCTTTAAAATGTTAATGTTGATGATCAAAAACTCAAGTGGTGATGAAAGTGAGTCATCTAAAGAGAAAACACTTGGATGTCTTTCAATGCAATGATGTTTAGGTTTGGAAAGTAAAAAATAAAATTTGACTTAATTTTTCTAACCACGTACATTGGCAGAGTTTTGACCACCCAAAAGCTTCTGGCGGATTTTTTGAAGGAATTGTCAAGGCTTATAAATAAGGATATAATCTTTTGTATTCTAATATTTTAGTCTTGAGATACTTTAGTATATATTTTATAATAATGGTTACTCAGCATCATTCTTCTAACATAATGTGATTTCTCTTTTCTACAAAATTTTAGTTGTGGAAATAAATAGACAAAGAAACCAAAAGAATAGATTAGCAAGATTTAGTCGCTCTAGATATTATCTCATAAGGTGTTACTTCTAAGCTTGATATCACTTTTGTTATATATATATATATATATATGTATGTATGTATGTATGTATGTATACAAGTCATAATAGTTTGACACATAAGAAGATGCATACCTTGTAGTTTAGGTGGAAAGCGACTAGTTGTCCAAACCAAAGGAAAGAGGTTCGACACATAAGAAGATTAGATTCTTCTTCATATGCGTGATCCATGAATCACACATTTCACTTTTCTTTTATATTCCTCTGAATTTTTTTGATATATATTAATTATATAATGTATTTAAATTTTCTTCTGAAGCTTAGTCCAAGACAAGTCATCAAATGACCAATTCTTTGGACACATTTAAAAGTTCTTTAATATTAAAAGAAGGGTGACTAGATGAGATGTGGCTCCTACTATTGTTTAGTAGGATATTAAGGTTGACATCACTTTCTCTGGATTCTTTTTTTTTTGAAGTTTCACGTTTAGTTGCGCCTCAGTAGGAAGCTGAGGGGTTTAATTTGTTGTTTGTGGCTTTCAGTTAGTTACAAGTTTATGTTTTTAGAAATAAGCATAATAGTCCTACTGTTGTGTTTAAATCCATAGGTGTCCTTTTTTTTATTGCATGTGATCGAAGGCCATACTATTAGGCATGCCTTTTAGATGGCTCAAACCGACCAACAATGAACTGTTCTTTTAAAGCTAATTGGTATGGTTCAGTTTGGGTTTACTGAAGCATGATAGACGTTGTTCAGTCTGTTTGATTAATTGTATTCCATAATCCTAAAACTGAATTTATCTTTTTTTATAAATAATATATTATATATTTATCATTTAGATTAACATTGAATAATTCATTGTTCATAAAATTTATGTAAAAGCACACAAAATAACATTTAATTCGACATGTATATTTAAATTAAAAATTCAGTCAAGAAAAATAATTTAATAATAAATTTTAAAAATTTTGATGTTTAGTTGCAAATTTCACTCAATATGAACCAAACTAACAACTCCTTTGATTCAGTTTGGTTGGATCTAAACCGAATTGACAGCCTTGCATACAATCAACTTAGATCAAGGATGATGTGTGCTATGTGGAATACATTGTACCATATTATTGTGATAGTCTGATTGTCTCCCATTTGGATGCACATTTAGTACTCTAGGACTGATTAAGAGGTTTGGTCCACTCAGGGAGCTTGTCCTAGTGATTACATTAGTAAAATCATATTCATGCAACTTTCTACATTCAATGGTATTCTCATAATTAATCCTAGATTTGATAAATATATGAGAGATACTTATGCACTTCCACATTCCACATTGTAGCAATTGTAGCAAATCTTTCACCTTCTAGCTAACTGCCACCCCGTGGGAACCTTATGCACTTCCACATATAGAGCAGGTATCAATAAATATTATGCACAACAATCTTGTAATATCTCCATTCTTTGATGATTCATCTAAAGGATTACCTTATTTCTGTTTGGTCCTTTTCATTGTTAACCTAAATGATTTAATTCTCTTTATATCTCCAATGGTTCACCTAACTTACTTTTTTTGCTTTAATTATACTAATATTATATCTTTCTAAACATGTGAATTGTGAGCTAGGATGCATGCTAGCTTTTGAGATAGCATTTGTTGAGGCGCTCTATTTTTACAAATTTGACGATGTATCATTCTATGTCCATCCTCCATATTTGGATTACTTGGTTCTAAAATTCTCTCTTTTTGCAGCTATATCTTTCACACTGGGTGATGGTATTTCTCATCATACTAATATAAGATTTTTTTTGACAATTAAAAATGCTCATAAAGTAAATTGCACAATAAATTTGAGCAGTTAATGTTTTTTAGAGTATGAATACTCTATCTGAATCATGAACCCAAAAAAGGTAATTATCCTAAAAATTAACATTGCAATGCCTTTGCAGCTTAGAATGAGAAAATGCACCACTTCCGCTTTACAATTAGTAATAATTATCCTAAAAATTAACATTGCATTGCCTTCTTTCCATTTTGTACGTCTTAATTCCTTGTGCCCATGACAACTTCCTTCTCCATCTTTAACATTAGCTCTTGACGTGTAATCTCAATCCCTTAGTGAGATATTCGTGCTTTCTAGGCTTCCTTCCTCAAGGATCTACACTTGTCCTCGTTGTAGCTTTGCAATTCCTTTTCCTTTGTGATCCGGTCTTGGTTGTCCGCATCCAATGCCCTCTTGAGCTCCCTTATGAACACTCGGTGCGCCCGAGCATATACCTCCCCCATGCTTTAACCATTTGCACGAATGACTAGTAGCCACCCGTGATTTACCTCCTCCGTGTTAGCCTAGGGATGGGTTGGCGGGGGGCGTTGGGGGCGAGCGAATCGCATTTTTTTTTTTTTTTTTTTTTTTGCCACTTGAGCTCTCTTATGAAGATATCCAGCATTGTTTTCATATGTAGTGATATTGTCACAGAAGATGAATGTAAACTACAAAAGGTTTCAAATACCTTATCTTACCTCCTTGTGAGATGGTATCTTCATGAGTTATATATTCGCTTGCGGAAACTGATGAAAAAACAATGCAGTCTGGTAGCCTAGAGTGAGTAATCAAGGAGCACGATCTAAGTCAGGATCTAATATTACTGGATGTGTCACCAACAAAATCCATGCCTCAATTGGCTCTGTCACATAGTGTGCTTCGATTGACCATCTTAGGAAAATTGTATTATCGCTTTGAATGATCAAAACAATGAAAGAGGATCTCTTTAATTGATCCTACAATTTATCTTGTCCCATGTGATCAGGTAAAATTGACTATATTTGCTAGAAAAATAATATTACAAATAACAAAATGATTCCAAATAGAAATAAAATATAAAAACTAGACCATTGGGTTTGTGAACTGGTTTATTTTATTTAATCAAATTATTTAGTAGTATCAAATTGTCAATATGAGGAACTTTATACCCACCACAACTTCACTACTTTTGAGCTTCTAGGCTCTCCCTCTCTTCTGCATTCTTGTAAATTTTGTATGTTATCAAATCAAATATTCCACAGCACTAATGAGCATCACTACTTTATTATTACTGTCAGATGTGTTAGGAACACATCATTTTCTTGAGGTGTTTTTTAATTATGTTGTATGGTTTGTTTAATCCTGCAGGGTACATTGAGAGACCTCTCTAAAAATCCTTCCCTGATTCTACAGAGTGGTCCTCAAGAAGGAAATGAAATGGTAGGCTATCTCGTTTTCAGAAAAGATGAAAACATTCACTGAGTCAAATAATTATATCATTGTTTTGTTTTCCACAATTTTTTTCCCATCCCCATGTAAAAAAGAGCCCAATGTGCAACAACCAATAGAAGATAACTGATTTCCGACTTCATTCCTTATTATAAATATATATATATATTTTCTTCAGATACTTGTTTCTCCCCCGAATGAAGCCTCTGCGACAGTAGTTGAGCAACATCCTCTTGCTAATACTGCTAACTGTCCAGAATCGTTGTCGCCATGAGAAATCCTAGTTGCAAAGACTATGTGGGAGCTCCAGTAGTAGTCAGTAATAGTAGCATACATTTGCCCTGTATTATATCCTCTACTAGTTTTATCTTGTGTGGATGACCAAGAACTACTTAACTTTAATGAGGATTCATCTGCAGTTATCAGTTGCTGATTAGAGTGGTATTGATTCTCTATTACAACTTTTTCTTGAAACTATCACATTTCTGACACTTTTACATCTATACGAACCATTTGCTTGGAGTTAAAATGAATGATGTGCGACATGAATCTGGTCCCAATGGTTTAGGACCAACACACTTATGGATAAGGTCATTTAGGACAGTCTAAAATATCTCTATATCTAACATAGCCTGTTGGATAATGTAGCTGATATGGTTGGTCATCTTTAGGGACACAGTGAAGTTAAGTAATTTTTAGAACCTTTTTTGTTTTCACAGCGACTGCATGGCAGGTTCAGTAAAAGTACTTGTTTCCCTTGACAGCAATCTTTTGTATGTGCATGGGAATTGTCTCTTCTTAAATTTTGCTTTCCCTAGTTGAATGTGTGAAAGATGGATTTTTTTTTTGATGAAAGGGTAAATATATATTATCAAAATGCGATTAATCATTCAAATGTAACCATCGAGCCCCTTATGTTATTGCCACTAATGGAAGGGGAATCATGATAGTGTATATGTGCTCATTTGTGTTCCATCTCTCACTCTCTGTGATGCATGCTTGTTGCTACTCATCCTCTGTACATGATACCAAAGCTGAGGTATCAGTCAGTATTGTCCATGATTTATGTCTATACTGCTCATGTTTCACCATCATCACTGTCTAGAATCAAATGACTTGGGTTTTGGTTACAATTCTGAGAAATCCCAAGGTGGTTTGGATAGCATGTGTCATTGGGCTTTGGTAGGGTTTTGAAGTTTGACTATATGAGAATGATGTGGTTCATTGTAGATTGAGGCTACTTGTAAAATCCTTGAGGTGAATGTTTGATTCGGATGATATAAAGATTGATTCAAGGAATCTAGAGCCTGTTTAAAGTTAACGAGACTACCACCAGCTGTGAGAGAGTCCATGATGAGAATTCTACCGCGATTAGAATCCTTGAGCTGCATACCCTAGGGATTAAGAAAGAATCATAAGATATGTACAAGGGTTACACAAATTACACAAGTTTAGAATCCAGGTGGATTTTGAGTTTTAGGTATAAGTTTTAAGAATTTACATACAAGTGAAGAATTGAATGTTTTAGTTAAATAAAAAACAGACAAGAAGGTTGTGGATGATGAAGGAAAATCAACCATGGAAGGCATCTTTCAACATAAGGATGAGCAAGAGATGAGTAGAAGAATGAAATAAATGATGAGAATAAGAAAGAAGACTTGGACCAAGCATTTCAACCATTAGATCATGCAAATCAAGTTCAAGCTATTTAATAGAATAAGTCATGGGAGATGTATCTCAAGGGGTAAAAATTAGATCCTACTTGAGGAATTAAAAAAAAAATTATTTTGTATTGGTCTCCAAAATTAAGCTAAAAAAGGTGAGACATGCACGACCCAAATTGGATACTTGATATGCAAGAGGAATTGAATTGACTTTTAGAGGAATTAGGTTTACGAACTAGTGATTGGTCATCATTTGTACTCGTTGGGTTTTAAGAATATATTAAAGGATCTGTGCTTTGCAACAATGCTAATTAGTGGCCTAAGTTTTAAGTAGAGGGTTTGAATTATGATAAGAATATATTAAAGGATCTAAACCCCTGGCTCACGTTGAATCCATCTCTATGCTTTTAGCTTTGTAGCATTGAAAGGTTTTCTAATTTAGCAGACGTACGTTTTTGAACTTTACGACTATATGGTTTGAGACAAGTTCCTATACATGACTGTTGAACCAGCAAATATAATATTATTTTCATGGCTTAGTTGAGGAAAATTGACTAATTTAGAGTTAATCAACATGAATTTTAGTTGACTGATGGTGGTTGAATGGATCAAGTAATCGACTCAAGATAATCAAAATATTTCTATTGGTGGTTGAGATGGTAAATTTCAATTGACTCTAGGATATTTGCTACTAAAATATGTCACATTTAACTTATAAGGGTACATTAGGAATACCCTCCCATAAGCTTCAAATCCCCTAAAACATTCATGACATCGTTAATCTTAAGTGCAACCTACATAAGTGGTTCCTTGAACGTTAATTCACATAGGTATCTTGGGAGATCACCACAAGGCTTATTCTGGGTTGATACACACACCCCAAATCTTGATTCCATTATTCTTATTCTTATTGTTATTCTTAGTTTATGTTTATCTTTTAACATAAATTGTCCTTCAACCTATGACATAATAAATGTGAAAGTACAAGCATGGTGATTAATAGTCTCCATGGCACCAGTACATTGATATGAACTTAATATCTCCTCTTAATATTATTCTCAGCAAACATTTCTTATTCGTGAAAAATAACTTGCACTCTTTTTTATCTTAGAGTCATTTGTCTTGTTAAAATGTTTTACCTGTGACATACCTAATAGGTGCAATTTCGAACTCAATGTTTTTTTTTTTTTTTGTGTTGTGGACAATAATACTAAATAGCGAAGTTTATTTTTTTTAATCAACATAAAACTCAGTGGGATCTTTCTTGTATTTGCCTTTGGAAAACTCTTAAATTCATCTCATATGAGTTCATCACCTCTTACTAAATCATCTTTTAGGTTAAGTTTAGTTATTTCTCCATCTACATTATTTGCCATGAATTTTTCCCTATAAACATAAACTTAAAGTTACTTTGCAACTCTATCCTCATTGATTATTTGTTGTGTCCAAGTGTTCTCAAAGTAATGATCTAGTCTACATTCATCATGTTCAACTCGTTACCATGCCTTCTACCTGAACGTGCAAAGAATTATGAATTGCTTGAGAGGGGAGGGGTAAATAATCACCTACAATAAAGAGTTATTTTCTCTTGCTAACAATTTAGCAAGGACATAGATTTATATTAATTGATAAATAAAAATATAAAGAAAATGAACACGGTTATTTACTTGGTTCACAATCCTCAAGTTGCAACGTCCAAGAATTATGCATAGAAGAGCCTATCCACTATCTTTCTTCTCTTCGGTAAAGTTTCAGAGGTGGAGAAACCTTTTATAACCATTTAATACAAAATAAGAAGAGAGAAGGAAAAAATAGACTTTGAATGCGATTGGAGCTTTAATCGCGGTTGTGTGTTATATTAAACAAGAATGCCTTGCCTCCTTTTATATAGAGTCTGGTCGTGGTGTTTCCTGTTGATCGAAAAACCCTTATCGGTCGAAATGATGGGTGTGGCTGGTCGATCTCATCCATGAGGCAGTCTTCGCTCATTCTGTTATTGACGTGACATCCTTCTGGTCGCTCGAATATCATAACGGTCGACTGGAACCCTGACCAGCTCGGATCACTGGATCACTACTCTAGATCTTTTGCCACGTATCATTCGGTCTCCCGATCCTACTTACATCAGATACATACTGTTGGATCAGCTTCCATGTGGTTTCTAGTTGCCTAATCTCCATATCTAGTGGCTTGATCTGTCTCTAGTAATAACCTACCAAACAAAAAAGGATAATCCTGTGCATAGGTCGATCAAACTTGATGTTCGATTGATTGACTGAAAGATTCAGTCAACATAAACCCTTATTTTGGTCACTTGTACCTCTTGACTCAGTCAACTATGCCTGAGTCCACTATAGTTGAGTCTACACTCATTCCAAATACAGGTCATTCAACTCATCTCGCTAGTTTACCTTGCGCAGAATTCCTTCAGGTTTCTCGTCCTTCGGATGCTCATTGATTGTGCCATCCTTCTCACTTCATTGGAGCACTCTTTCGTAACTTCTCGTACCTCCATGAGCCCATCAGCTTCCTTCCCATGCAATCATTCTCGCTCGCTTGCATCTTCTGTCAAGGTTTTGTTGTCTTCGATACTCCTCATCCTTTTTAATCCCTGGGTGTCCCATACCGTGTGCCATCGAGTACCTGTATGTTATCTTATGCTTGTGCACACTTAGAAACACATATCAATAATAAAAGCAAGACCTAACTTAAATCAGTTTGACAACATATCAAAACAACTATGATTCAGACCATTTGGAGTTTCAGAGATCCCCCTCCTTAACTACTCGAGCTACTAACACTAACTTCTTCATTGAGATTAAAGTAATGGTGACTACTAGTTGTATGCAACACAACACTAGACTCAGTTGTAGAAACTATGGTGTTACTACAAATATTTCATCTAGATGAATAGGAAAGTTACTTTTTGTAGGACCGATGCACGTAAGATGGGGTGGGAGGAGGGGTGGG
>JBAMIE010185967.1:0-12590 GCA_037177295.1 Kaempferia parviflora | reverse complement strand
AGCATGTGCAGGTGGAGAAGTGGCCTATTAGTGGGATGGCTTCTGGGGAAACGCGCTGTAGTCAGTATCACTTTTGATATAAGAGCTTCCATTGCTGCACTAAAGAGAGAAGAATTAAGCATCAAAACTTAAGTATAGTGTCACTCTGATCTCTCTCAAATATTTTTCTATTCCACCAGATGGCTTTTATGATTAGGTATGTTGTAGTGATAATGACAATAATTATTCTGTTAAGTCGCTCCCCTGTTGAAGCAAGATTTATGAAGACGGCGGAAGATGACACCAGTCGACTAACGAGTAATGGCGGAGGCTCAATGCAAGTAGAGAACTTTACTAGTAATAAAGCGACTGCAGCTTTATTGCAAGGCAGCATTGCACCAGGCGAGGAGCAAGGCGACAGTAATGGTGTCGTAGTGGGCAATGAAGGTGTACGTCCGACGAACCCAGGACACAGTCCCGGGGTGGGCCACTGACTCATTGATTTTTAGTTAGATCGTTTCATTCGTGCATGGCAACGAGAGTTACTGCTGTTGCTAGATCATTATTCGATGGTAGATCTTTGCAGATAACTCAATTTGTGCGAATAGGTTAGTGTGTTTGTTAATTAATAATTTAGGTTTAATTTAGCTTTAGTTTGCCTGTAGTTCTTCCATTGTGTCCTTTGAATCGCTTATATATATTGTTTGATAATGTTATATATTCACTTCAAAGATCATGCTCCTGATCATGCATGCTTGATGGAGCCCGGATGGAATCGTATATGAGTAGGGTCTCATTAAGAATTTTCCTGCAGTAATTAACTTCATTGTTCAAATATTTAAACTCTACTTTTCCTTTTATCAAACGACAATTTTTGTACAGGAATACCATAATTTATTGATAACAGCAAACTTCAACAAAAAGGATAAAAAACGTCGTTTACTAATCAAATTATCGATGAACATGTTCAGACAAAGTCAAGGTTGAAAATAATCATGCAAATGCCCCCCGTGAATTCACCTGTTCATGCCTTTTCCTGGACAAGAGATGAACCAATTTTGGAAAGAATGATTTCTCTTAGTTAACTACCACATCAGATTCAATCTCTCCTAGCCTATCATAAACTACATCATCGTTTTCTTCCTTAGTAATGTTTTTGAGTTACCTCCCTCGTGCTTTAACCATTTGCACTAATGGCTAGTAGTGATCCATGATTTATCTCCATGTTGGCCTAGGGATGAGTTGGCAGGGACGCTGGGATGAATGAACCACTTTTTTATCATATTAGTAATGCTTTTGAGTTCATCATTGTGGACTTCCTAGGGGAATCGATGAAGCTTTAACTGCATCGTTTTTCGCTGTTCTCAGTTCCTGTTCTACATCCAAGTTTTCTTCCTGGGCCTGATTTGCCTTCTAAATCACAACTTTGAAGAGTTCTTTATGCTGTTCCAATTCTCTATATACTTCCTTCAATCTCACTAGAGTCTAGACTATTTATTTGCGATATCTTGGCCTCATCGATCTGTGCAAGAGCAGCCGCTAGCTTAATGGACTCTTTTGCTGAGAGTGAAGTATTGATCTGGTGGAAGGATTACCTTGGCATGGAGTCGAAGACCCTCGTTTTCGCAGCCTGCTCAATCTCCTGCAGAGCTTTCAGTATTGCTGCCTATGCCAGCTTTTCTGATTCTTTGGCTGCTGCTTTTTCCTTCAAAGCTACCTGTAATTTGCCCCATGTGGTGTTTGCAGAGGCTTCTTCTAGCTCCACTCCCTCGACCTTTTGTAGTTGCTGTTGTTGTGCCATCAGTCCAGCTGATCTAGCTCGATCTAGTTACTCAGTTCTTTGTTGCAACAACATGAGCACAACCACCATCTTGTCTCTGGCTTCCTTTTCCTTTATCTGCACCATTTCAAGCTCTTGTTTTGTCCTATCAAGTTCAGATTCTAGAGAAGAAACTACTATCAATACCACACTTACCCTCTGCTATAATGTGGAAATAGCTGGTTCCTCCAATCCTTCTGGAGATCGAGTTCCAATGCTTGATGGTGGATCAACTTCTGGCGATTAAACTGCTTTGAAATTCAAAGATGACACAGCAACACTTAAATATATAAATAACTACAAATTCTAAGGTGACCCTTTAATCCCAAGCCCAATAAACTTCAAGGTCCAGAAGACATTTTAAGAATATCAAAATTCAAAACAAATAAATAAAACAGTTCGTTTATTCCAAGATAAATGATGATGGTACATTTGGTCATTCATATAACATTATTTATGGTTACATTCGGAAGACACCAAATTTGGTATCCTGAGGAACAGGCTTAGTTGAAGCAGAAAGACAGAGGCCAATGACCTTTCTAGTGTCAGAGGGGTCGATGATGCCATCATCCCACAGCCTTGCAGTGGAGAAATAGGGGCTTCCTTCTTTGTCATAAGCCTCTACAACCTTGCTCTTAAAGTTATCCTCTTCTTCCTTGGTCCACTGCATTCAACAGGAAAAAAGAGGGAAAAGAAAGAAAATTATCGATCTTCAAAGAGAATTTCCTTGGGTTTTGTATTTGGGTAAAAAAAAAAAGGAGCAGATATTGAACCAACTAAATGTAATTTGGTAGAATGATATCGAGAGAGAGCATGCTGCAATATATATGGTAGGAGAGCATTTTGTGTTCTATGCTACCACCTGCATATGCAAAGATGCCCATGTTCTATGCACAATAGAGCAAGGTAGACTTCCTACCTTCCCCTTTCCTGCTCAGAAAAATGTCTTCAACTTGTATATAATGCTGGAATAAAAAATTAACAATTACCTCAATTCCTTGTTTTTTCTTGTTGCTCCTCTCAATTTGGGCAAGAACACCAGCAGCCTGAGAAAGTAAACAGCAATGAAAGTGCAGCAAGGTTATCACCAAAGGTAAGGCGCCTGATAATAGAGTATTTATAGTGTGTTTGATTCATGAAATATAATTGAACAAAAATTTCTTTAAAGTATATGAAAGGAATAGAAACGTGCACAATTTAATTTAATTTATGGAATAGAATAAGATAAGCCATTCTATATGGATTTCGTAGGAATAGTATAAAATAAATAAAGAATTGTCTTCCTAGTGCTAATATGTTTATACAAGAAATATTCCACTTAGTTCACTTGTGCTGCCTTGTCTACTTGATCTGTCAAGTCCTCTCAGCTAGCCTGATCTAATTGTCCCATTTGGCCAGCTAAGTCTTCTAACTTTACGCCTGGTTCACTCAGCAGATACCCAGCTAAAATCTACCTAATTGGCATCCCTAGAACTATGGCTTATTTATTGAAGACTTTGGTATATAGGTAAAGGAGTTATCTGCTACCTGCATGCCACCCATCACAGATATCTTCGCAGTAGGCCATAGAAACAAGAAGTTGGGACTGTATGCTCGTCCACACATTCCATAATTCCCAGCACCAAAACTTCCACCAATAATTATTGTTATCTTAGGAACCTGCAAAAATTTTCCCCAAGAAAAACATTTGATCAGCAAAATCTGTCTTCCTTGTGAAGTATAAAATGGAAGAGAGTCATAATTCGGAAGCAAAACCATATATCTTGAAAATAATTGGAATATCCTAGCTAGTCATATCAACGATTAGATTCTCTAGTTTATATAGCAGCTGCTTACCACACAGTATAAGACAACCTGCTATAGATCATCAATAAATATCCTAAACAAGCATCGAACATACAAATAATTGATTCAGTTTGTGTTGGATAAGGCTAAAAGGAAAATTATAACACTATTGATACAGTTCACCACATTTTATGGATTAGAGTATTGAGCAATTTAGAAATAATATGTAAAAAAACTATAAAGATAAAGTTAAAAATAGCATTATCTGAGAGAAATTCGATGTAGCTTAAATAGATTATCAAATGAGAAAAAATATATTAAGTTGCTTGGACAAAATAAAAGATGATCAAAGATTTTATAGTTAGACAAGTCAAATCGATTAGGATTGGAGCTATATGAGGTAGAGATTTCAATAACGATAATAGTATGTCTAGTGTAGATTGAAGTATTGGGATAAGATCCATGTAGCAAATCCTAAGTGTTGGGGATTAACACGGTTTCTTCCTGGCGGACTAAGCATTAATGTAAGCCTTTCGTACAAGTACTGTTGAGGTACAATATAATATTCAACTATGGTTGACTCCTTGAATGGTGAGGGCAACATGTGGTTGGGTACAAGAGAAGCAAGTTTTTACCTACTTGCACATCAAGAAAACAAAATGGACAATTCCTCATCACATTTATAAATTGAGTCACATTAATCAACTTTAAATGAACCAATTAGAGTTGAAGGTACGAAGGATATAGCGAGACATCACATAATTCTACAATTTAAAACGGCAAAAGATTTAAGAATTATTAGTAGTGATATAGCTGCACACAGTTCAAGGTACATCTTTGTTATATTTTCATAGTTCAAATGCACAACATATGAAATTAGCCATCCAAAAAATGAGTATACATCCAGAGACTCACACTAAAGATCTAAATTTGTAAGGTACTGTTAACTAGTGCAACTTGAACACAAAAATGGTGAGTATTACAAGTAGGTTCAGTATCAAGAAACATAAGTTCTAATCGGACAAAAGCAGATCGCCGCTAAAAAATTTGAGTGTATCCATCTGACTATCTATAGTGGTTGATATTTACAAACACAACCTTGTTAAGAAGAATATAGAATGTCATTATAAGAGAAATGGAAATAGAAGAGACCTTTGCACAGGAAACAGCCATAACCATTTTGGCTCCAGCTTTAGCAATACCATTTGCCTCAGACTTTGATCCAACCTGCCCACCAGCACAGATTAATGGTAAACATTATATAACATAGGATCCACTCATCATATAAGATTTTAAAAAAAGTAGAACTAGAAGCAAAACTAGCAGGGCAATGAAATATTGAGATGAACACAGTTTATTTACCAGCACATTCTTGATCACTACTCTTACTATGCAAGTGCCTATAACAGACTTGAAATGTACATGTGAACATAACCTGCAGAATATGATATGGTTGATCATGATGGCATTCTGCACATTGACAAGGACCACGCTATGAAGGAAAGATATTTTTTTTAGTGTCGCAAGCATTCAGGCATTCAGGCTCCCCGTTAATTTTTCCAATGCTAGAATAAAGCTCTCATCGGGTGATATGACATACAGCGCATAAGAATGTAGCTGATTGCAACAGAAAGCAAACCAAGGATATGAGTGCATTAACGATGGAGAATTTTGAGAATTTTGTTGCCTTTTAACTCCACCTCTCTCTGCTTCCCTATGCCTATACAAATGCACAGTCAGTAACCAAACAAAGGGGATGGTAATGAGAGAGCTAAAGAGGGAGTCCAATCTAACCCAAAATAGTAAGGACTTACGTAGGGACCTCTTGGTATTTGGAACTCTTATTTGGAGATGTGGGATTAAGAGTTGGAGTTTCTTATACTCTCCTGATCTCCCACCATTTCACATGCACATCAGGTTCAACATAACTAGAGGGGAGGGATTGACTATGGTACCAAGTTAAAGCCCAGGAGAGACCAATCTATCCCAAAATGCCGAACCATTTAGGTGGAAAACCTCTTAGTAATTAACCGTATTTTAAGAACCCTCACTTAGAGATGTGAGATTAAGAGGTGGAGTTTTATCCTATCCTCACTTCTTGCTCTCTTTAACAAGGAACTGGTTGGTTCAAAAGTCAATTTCTCAATGAGAAGTGATGTCTAGATTTGATTAGAATATTGTCTAATACCTGGAGATGGATATCTAGGTAACAGTCACCAAATAAATAGCTTTTATGATAAATCCTGCATGTCTAGATATAACAAAGAGTTTATTTTAATCACTCCACTAAGTGATGCATTCAACCATTTCTTCAAATAACCAATCAAAATTGTTGCTTTGTTCCAGAAAATACTCCTAAAGATTAATGATTAGACAAGTATGGCACATAAATGGAAAAATGGCTAAGGAACCCAAAAAATGTAATTTTAATGTAGGGGAGAATGGGAGACGAAACTTTGGGAAAGGAATAGATAGATACTTTAATTGCCATTGCTATGGCTTCATCCTATTTACAAACTGAGAAATTACAAGCAAAGTTTGAACTATTTCAGAACCAATACAATACTAGCATTCTGGCATGTGATTTGGAACATGCTGATGTGTAGTTGCTAAAGTAGCACAATATACAGTGAGAAGAAAGATAGAAGGGCGTACCATAAATCCAGTGATATTCTGAAGAAATATCAAAGGAATACTACGCTGTGCACATAACTCAATAAAATGAGATCCTTTTAGAGCAGATTCAATAAACAGTATGCCATTATTTCCGATTATTCCAACTGGTTGTCCATAGATTCTTGCGAAACCTGTCACAAGTGTCTAGAGTAAAACCTAGTTAATATTACTATATTCGCAGGACTACAAAAGCAAACAAAAATGTAACAAGAATCAAGTAGTTTTGAAGATCTTACTGTGCCATATAACTTCTTGAATTCTTCAAATTCACTTCCATCAACAATGCGAGAAATCACAGATCTAATATCAAAGGGCTGCTTCTGATCAACAGGTGCTATCAATTGAAGTTCTTTCTCATCATATAATGGATCTTTATAAAAAGATGAGATGCTTGGTGGACTATTTGCCGATCTCCCAGCCATGTGTAGGTTCTTAACTATATTTCTCCCAATTGTCAGGCCATGAATTTCATCTGCATCATGTTGCATTCATGAAGATCATCAGAAACTTAGAACTAATAGCTTTTAGCTTCATAAATCAAAATGAAAATAAATAAATAAGAGGAGAAAAAGGAATCAAGAAATTGTTTAATGGAAGCTGAAATGTTAAGTGGGTGACTGATTGGTTAAGAAACAAATGTAATAATCCCACAAGACAATTTCAAAGTGCATTCACAACAAAAATCATTCCAAAAAATTGATCTAGCAGAGAGAAATTGGTTGCAGTATCAAATTGATTAGGAAGTGTCAGATGCCTACCTTCTGCAAAATGATCTGATACTCCTGATACCTTACAATGCATGGATGCACCTCCCAAATCCTCGGCAGACACCTCTTCACCTGTAGCAGCCTATGAAAATCGATCCTTCAGAATAACGAAGTGTTTTAAGGTGCACTTGAAGTTCGATGAAAGTAGTTATTTTTACTAAATGGGATAAGCCACAATTGGAACAAAATGCAGAACAAAAGCTTGAGGCAACGCAGACCTTAACAAGAGGAGGTCCAGCTAGAAATATTGTTCCATTGCCTTTGACAATAACACTTTCATCAGCCATTGCAGGTATATAAGCACCACCAGCAGTACAAGAACCTACAACCAGGGCAATCTGGGGTATGCCTTCAGCAGACATTTTGGCTTGGTTATAAAATATCCTACCAAAGTTGTCCCGGTCAGGAAAGACATCAGCTTGTCTTGGAAGATTAGCACCCCCACTGTCAACAATATATATGCATGGCAAATTACATTCCGCAGCAATTTCTTGCGCTCTTAGATGCTTCTTTACAGTAATGGGGTAGTATGTCCCGCCCTTAACAGTGGGATCATTTGCTACAAACATGCAAAGCCGCCCATGAACAGGTCCTATTCCAGTAATAATTCCCCCTGAAGGTAATGCATCTTCATATAAGTCACATCCTGCAAGCTTCATGAATGCATTAAAAAAGTGAAAACTTAAGCAGACATGTTTGAAAGAGGTAAAGATACACATTAGTCTTCTAAATACCAGGTGTAAAATGTTAGTTCCTTTTCAACAAAAAAGGGAGCAAGATTGTTGTCAAAAACAAGGATAAGGAGACGAGACATTAAGGCATTTTATGTGAAAGTGACAGACTATCCAATACCTATTATGGCAGATCCTAATGTATCTTTCAGTTCTTCTAGAACAGCTTCATTTAATTTACAGAACTAGTGTTCAGCAACTTTGGTCAGTTTCTGTATTGGGGATTCCTCTTATATGGTGAGGTAAACTTGCCTTTAATAGTCATGCTTCACATACAACCTCATGAGCAGTAGAAGCTTTCCTATAGTGTCCACGCTGTAGAGGTTTATGTAAAAGGATTTTTTGATCTCCATATCATTCCATCTCCTACGGCAGCAGGTTTCTTTGCAGGAACAGTAAGAACAAATGAAACAATTGTCTTCTTGAATGGAAAATAAGTACAACGCCTAGAGGCTTCACATGTTTAGAATTACATAATGATGTTGACATCTTCTATTAACCTAAAATCAGAATGTTATCAATCTCAAACTTCTTTTCTACGTATTCAAACTCTCAACCAATCTAATTTAACAATTCTGATTGGTCTCTATTATAATGCGTGGCGATTGGCACAAAAACAGGGATGTAAATGTGGTTCCTTTCTTTTGAACACAAAGGTGTTCCTCTATGACTAAATCAATGGTTAACAGAAGATCATAAACCACATTCAAAATTCTAAAATAAGTTGACAAACCTGATTCACAGTTTTATGTTTCTCAATTTTCCAAAGACTAAAATGGATTGATTAACAAGATAATTGTTGAAAGCAAATTACAATTTGAAGGTATAAACTGTTTCTTGGATGGAATAATGGAAAATAGCCATTCTTCTCATTTGATGGAGCTCTTGGAGTCATTGACTTGTAAGCACATAATATTGCTGCTTTGGGAAATTTGTAGTGGGTTCTAAGCTCAAGCAAGGATTTTATTTGCTGGAAGTGATGAAACATTTTTCTGTGCAAGAAAGGGTGGTTATCATGGTATCATTTTATGGTTAGGTAAATGCCTCATCGGTGAAATATGGAATAGTGCGACGACTGAACTAGCTTTTACTCAGATACTGCAGGATGCAAAATTCAAATTTATTATTATCATTGCATTCAGATCTCTATCACAAAAAGCATAATCATGCAAATTAGGCTAGTAACTTCAACGACACTAACCCAGTCGCTACTTGTAAAAAACATATAATGCCATGCCAGTTTTCCAGATTCCACGACACTACCTGAGACAGCTCAAGGAACGAAGACCCCGGATCGATCATCCGGTCGATCCGCTCCCTCGGAAGCAGCTTGTTCCGGCTCCTATTCCTCTCGACAGCTCGGTGGCCTCCGCCTCCAAGAACCTAGCCGCGACATCAACGAACCATTTAGAGAAGGCAAAAGGCCCCTCAAATCCCTGGACATTATAGACAGAGGGAGTGAGATTAAGGCCGCGGCGCTGCGGGAAGAAAACCTTATGGATGTTGGATTTGAGTTGGGAAACGAGGTCCCGAACGGCCGCGGAGTTGCGAGAAAAGGCGTCGGTGTTTCGGTCGATGCCATCAGGCAGCACGGCGGAGCAGAAGGGCTGCGTCGCCTGGCAGTGGCGACGTGGGAGCCCTCTCCACGATCGCTTAGCAACTGCTCTTAGCATGCCCCTTCCTTCGATCGACCACTCCAAAATTTGGAAGTTCGGACGGACGATTGCTGAAGCAATCAAAGAAGGTTCATCCGCTTCCTTCCTTCTTCAATATTATTATTATCATTATTATTATTATTATTTACTAATAATTCAACTATTTTTGGGAGGAGATTAAAATAATTAAAGGGATTATAGGGTTTTGGATAAGTGAATGTGGAAGTGTGGACTGGACGCTGAGTCGGCTTGCGTGATCAAGATGAACAGGCCAAGTTTCGCCAATTTACTAATTTACCCAATTGAATACGTAAATTTCTTGATTAGTTGAAAAAAAAAAGAAAAAAAAAAAACATATATAATAAATTATCAAAATATGAACATAATACGAGGAAAATACGCCACACAATATTCGACTCAATCTGAACTCTAAACAATATTAATTATCAAAATACGAGGTAAGTTCATCACGATGTTGATTTGTGCCGAGAAATGTGAATAAGAATAAAACGTCTTTGGGCTTCCAATATGGGCCTCCAATAAGAGCAATTGCTACAACAAAATTTGATAGCTTAGAAATCTAGTATTCTATATTTCTCATTTGAAAAAAAAAATCCTTTTAGATGTACAATAACTGAGAATCAAATTATAGATATCTAAGTAATAACTTGACTCTTTTTCACTATACTATAGCCTCAAGAGCTAACAAATTATGTTGTAGCAATTGCTCTTATATTATAAATACTGTCAACACCGGTCAATACTAGTCAACAATAACCCACACAACCTACCATCATATTATAGTTTAGATAATTTTATTTTCTAATAGCTATTGTATTATAGCTACTACAACATAACAATAATAACTAAGGTTTATCCTACTAGGTGGAGTCAGTTATATAGATTCTTTTATACCATTGAGATCTATCTCCTACTATATCCAGGGGCAAATCTAGGCGAGGGCTCGCGTGGGCTGAAGCTCTCGCCAAGATCTACCGGAGAAAGAGGCAAGGATCCATGGGAGGCTGGAGAAGGAGGTGTCACTGGCGTCACGCATCTAATAGATGACCAAAAACAGGGAAGACCATATAGGAGGGCAGAGAAGCAGAGAACGGAGAAGGTGAGCTTCAATTGTAGAATTGCAGTTATGGCGTTCACTGAAGATGAACAATGTTCTGCATTCTGCGGCACTTCGACGCTGGGAGAAGATGAACAGTGAATTAAAATCACAATCTCATCAAATCCTTTGTAGCTTGGAGTGGACTTGGGCCTCACTTTGCAGCCCAAGCCCAACAAGAAATAGGTTTAATTAATCCCCTGTTTTAGTTCGATGTGCAGTCTCTAATCTCTTCCTCACCGAGCTCGTCGCGCTCTCCTTCTCCGTGACCATCGCAGACTCGCAGAGCTTGCAGAGTTGTAGTCTTTGTCTCTGTCTCCCTCTCCACTCTCCTTCTCCGTCACAGAGTCACCTCGCCTGCCTTCTCTCCCTCTTCGCCTGTGCGCTCCTTCTCCGCCTCTCGACTCTCTCTCTCTTTTTTTTTCTTTTCCACCGTCGTCCGACACCTGTCGCCTGTCGGTCCTGATATTCTCAAATTAGATATTGAGTTCTGTTTTTTACATTTACCTACAATTTTTTATCTATAATTTATCTTTTTCCTTAGTATAGGAATCAAGCAATAAACAAAGAATTAATCTTGTTTATCCTTTATTGATTGCATAATTATATTCGTTTTTTACTTTAGTAACAAAAAAGAAATTGATTGAATTAATCTTGTTATTAAATATATTTATTATTGTAAAAAAAATCTATTAGCCCTCCTTAAAATTTATCTCTAGATCCACCCCTGAAGAGGAGGAAGAACATCTTGTGGTCAACCTAGCATTGATGGAAGTTGATGACCTTGCCACAACCTCATCCGAATTTGAGAAGAGCTCAAGTGAAGAAGAAGAAGAGAGTTCAAGTGAAGGGGGAGGATCGTCATTGGATTCGGACTTCACGGTAAGTGAGGTATACAAACTACTCTCACATATTTTAGTTAAAGAAATCAAGAAATTGAATGAGGATATCTATCATGCAAAAATGAAGAATAAGAATTTGAAAAATGAAATTTGCATGGTTAAAAAAGAAATAAATTCCATGTCTAGCTCTATGGATGAAAAATTACATGATGAGCCATGTGTAGAAATTAAGGAGCTAAGAAAAAAAGTAGATTATCTAACCAATGCCATTATAAATTTTGAAATTGGCTCTAACACCTTAAATTTAATTATTGGGAGCCAAAGGGATAGTTTCAACAAGAAAAGTCTAGGTTATAAGGAAAATAACAATGAAAAGGTCTATCATTGCTTGATTGCTAGGGTCAACCTAAGGTCAAAATGGTAGATAGATCTTGGATCCCAACGGAGTATTTGATTAACCCAATTAGGAAGAACTACTATTAGGTACCAAAATCAATCCTCAAGGGTTAGAGTACTTGAGGGGGAGGTCAACCAAACTAGTATTAATTCATATATTTTATGATGATGGTTGACTTGGCATGTTTGGGGGAGAATGACTTAACCTTGATAAAATTGCATGTTGTCTGGCTAAATATGAAATATCTTGTATGTTTATCTCACACTCATTGTATGTTTGATTGATATGAATTATTAAGTGTGAGATACTTAAGATGATACAATATAAGTCACAAAATAATAATTCTTCTTCTAATCATCATATCTACTACCTCCATTGATTTATTAGTAAGGGTTCCTATGTTCCATGTTCCAAATCTTAGACTATTAGTTTTCCTATAATATTTGTTCTAATCCAACCTATGATGTGAGAACTCTTATCTATTGAATAATACACAAAAGTTCTTATGGAGATGTAGCGGTCCTTACTGATACGTTACAATCGGACCTTGCAACGTGGACTTTTGTATATTTAACACTACACACGAGTTCTGAAGATGTAGCGGTTCTTGCCGAGACGTTACAGTCGGACATTGTAATGTGTTCCTTGCAGAGAAACAACCTAGCATTAGTATAATAGTTTACTGGATTTATTAATTGAATATTTATTATAGTTTTAACGTTGACTTACAAACTAATACAACCCTATATAATTTATCCAGACTTGAGACCAACCATGAGCGGTCATAACTACTACTACACAACTATGTAATTATAGTAGTTA